>KZ652322.1:181116-196717 GCA_001010745.2 Gerris buenoi
TTTCTTCATATATATATATATTTCGTTAAACGTATTACAAGAAGATTTTTATTTTTTTATGTGATTTCGGAAATTTCTGTTTGAAGATTGTAATCAAGTGATCTTGTTTGATGGCAGAATCCACTTTCCACTTTGACATTATTTATTCAAGGACACTATAAAATTTATAAAGAAATACAAATTGTATAAAAACAGTATTTTTGCTATTTATATATAAAGAATAGAATTATAAGATGGAGGTTATATCGCTGTATTGCGATCGAATCTAGACACTTTTTTTTAACTTCTTCTTGAATTGACTTCTTCATAAATTTCAACTTTTCATGAAGTTACAAATTTAGTGGCTCACAAAAGTAATTTCTCTATTCATTGTCCCCAGAATTTAATTTGGAAAGGCTTGTACTCTATCCTGAAAGGTGCATTAAATAAATATAAAGATAAGAATGGAGCCTGGATGAAGTCTGGAACAACTAAATATAACTCAAGTCATTTCATTTTGATGTGTATTGTCCCCAAAATTTAGAATAATGGAGACTGGAACAACTAAACCTACCTGAGTATTTTTGTTTGAAGAAAAACTAAAAAGAGACGTTAAACTGGATGAGATCTAAATAGTGATGAGTGATCTGCTCATAAGTTGATCAAAAGAAATCGTGCGTTTTCTCACTAGAATGAAGAACTAGTTTCAGACCAGATGGAGTGCGTACTGAGTACTGGGACTCGTTTACGATCAAAAATGATGAAGGGCTGAGCTAATGATGAAGAGCTAAGTAAATTATGAAGAGCTGAGCAATTGATGAAGAGCTGATCAAATGATGAAGAGCTAAGCAAATGATGAAGAGCTAAGCAAATTATGAAGAGCTAAGCAAATGATGAAGAGCTAAGCAAATTATGAAGAAGTGATCAAATGATGAAGAGCTGATCAAATGATGAAGAGCTGATCAAATGATGAAGAGCTAAGCAAATTATGAAGAAGTGATCAAATGATGAAGAGCTGAGCAAATTATGAAGAGCTAAGCAAATGATGTAGAGCTGATCAAATATTATTTCAAATAATTATTTCCCGGCTAATTTTACTTATACGAGTTTTCCTTATCGAATTTACTAATGCCATTATTTCTGCTCTGGATGTTGTTAATGTAGTTTAGACACGCGATAATGTTGATTTCATGAAATTTCACAAAACAACAATTAATTAAAGTTGTATAACTGTAAACAACAGTTGTTGTCAACTATCTTGCAAACAGTTGTCACAATGTTGTCCCTCGCCCCCCCCCCCTGTTTATTCGTAGCTTTAATTAATTGACAAATAGATTGCACGTGACTGTCGCAGTATTCCGTTCTACTATAGTGAAACAAATTCCACAATAAGCTAATCGTGTGTACATTGTACATGCGCATAATAAGTAGTCACATTAGTTGGTTTACACGCGTTCGTGTTAACCCCGCCTTCAAATCAAAACTGTAATAACGGTCATAGCTAGAGGAGAAATCGAGAAATCCCAAATATGCGGATAAACGGAAAACATAATGAAAAGCGTAAAGATAACTCAATCTATTTCAAAATTTAGATAGAAAACTACACCATACTCGCTTCGGCGGTACAATGTACAAATGTATGATGTGTGAAGTTGCTGGAACTCTCCACCATGGGATGTAAAAAGGGCCTAATTGCAAGGTTCGAACAAGTGGTTCATCCTACCTGTTCTTGTACGAAGTACTAGACTACTAGGGTAGGGCGGGGCTAGTTGAGCACTTTTTTATATAATCTATAATAACTCCTAAACGGTTCATCGGATTTACTTGGTTCCTTCAATGTTAGATCAGTAATTTACCCTTCTTTAAATGTCTCTAGAAAATAAAATGATTTCATATCTGGTTTAGAAAATATTATCATTAGAGCGAGAAATCTCCTAGCTGCCCCATGGTGAGTTGAGCAAGGGTATGGGGCAAGTTGAGCAATGGAAAGAATAGGTCTAATAGTGTTATGGAAATTGCTTAAAACTACAATACAACATTATTAATAACCAAATATATATTTTTTTAAGATTTTGCAATTTTACAGCTTCACTTGGCTGTTGACTTATTTGACGTTTTTCTTTTATAAGTCTGCATCCTAAAATGAAATGCAGGGCATTTAACTATTTTTTACAATTATTTTACAAATTGATATTGAAAAGTATAAAAAGACAGGACTATAACGGTCTGCCATCCTAAAACGAGAGTCTGTATAGTATTTGTAAAAAATAATAATCATTTAACTTTGTGTAGTGGTATAGAAGTGAAGTTGAGCATACCTGCCCAACTAACCCCGACTAGACTTTTAGATAAAAAGTTAGGTTATGAAAAAAATGGGTGGACTTGGGACTAAATAGCTAATTATTATCAAAAGTACAATAAAAACATAAAATATCAACACTTTTGTGATTGAATTTGGTTGTTTTAGTACGAGTCTAGGAGAAAAATAGCGATTTTCATTTTTTTTTTACTTTTTACTATGAAAATTAAAAAAATGTGTCTGTTATCTTTCTTGATTGTCGCAGGGCAATTGAAGGTCAAGCGATGCGTTCTCCTTCCTCGTACCCTTCTTTTCTTCATTTGAAGTGTTTTTGTGAAATGCGTAGTTTCAGAGATATTTAAATTGCCCAACTTACCCCCAATGCTCAACTAGCCCCGCTCTACCCTGCTACTAGATAGAAAATTTAAAAAAAAAATATATATTAATTTTATCACTAAATTATTGTCTAATGACAGATCAAGTTATTTGAAAGGATTAGTGAGGATGTTAAACTAGAATAGTTGAATTTAAGTTAGAGATAGTTTAAGTTCAGAGATAGTTTGAGTTTAGAGATGTACGACTTACTTCTGTATAGTTTCTCTAACTTCAACGAATTAAGGAAAAAACTTTGATACTTTTAAACTTTTTTTCAAACTTATAACTCGTGTAGTACAACTATAAATATAATAACACTTCCAACTTGACTCATAAAAATCTTTTTTTTTTTACTGAAATGAGAAAGTATTGAGAGTTAATTAAATTGTTTTTCTCAGTAAGTTTCTTTCAAATGTTATTTACCAGAGAATAAAAATTTAAGGTGTTTTTATTCCAGGTACTGTAATATACAGACTGCAAACTATTCAGGCGATTGTAATCCAGACTTTAAATTTGTTTACATTTATTTAGGCACTAAAGTACACATAATGTAAAGGTTTTAACGTTTAGAAATTAAAGTCACTTCTTACATAAGCTGAGAAAAATTACAGTTAGTTGTTAATTTCTAATTGTTAAGTTTTAACAATTTACGTTTAAATTTTAATTTAAATCAGATTATAATTACTATTTAAAAGGGGAGACAGACAGGAAAAATAGACTTCAGCGCCGGGATTCGAACCACGGACCTCTATACTTCCAGTTCAGATGCTCTAGCCAATTAAGCTACACTTAAATAGTTGTTTATGTAACTGGGCAGCAAAATAGAATTTTGCAGACAAGTTATTAAGTTTTAGTTCCGAGCCAAAGCGAGGACAGGCTAAACAAATTTAATGCAGAGGTGAAGCCGAGGCAGGAAATTTACTATTTAATTGACGAGGCGAAGCCGAGTCAGAAAAATTACATGTTGACTGACGAGGCGAAGCAGAGGCAGGCAAATGTTTATTACCTGCTAAGGTGTAACCGAAGCAGGTAATCTTTAAACGAGTCAGAAATGTTTTCCTTTGCTGTATAGTTACATACAATATTTTATCTACTAACAGCAGAAAAATTATACTAATTATTAAAAACCGAAAAACCAAAAACTAATTATTATATTCCCTTTTTAATACATAAAATATTTAAAGAAATTAAAGTTTTTAAAAGAAAGTTTGAGGCATCAAGAAAACAAAACAATTCAGTGTTGCCACTTTTTTTACGAGTATTAACAACTGTTTTTTTCTCTCCAATTTTTAGCGATTTTTTAAAAATAATCATTGTAAAATAATAAAATTTGTTTATCACTAATATTATTTAAGTTATTTTCAAAAAAAAAGATACAACTATTTAGCAGAATATTATGCTTAAATATATAAAAATAAACATTGTGGGAGTGTTTATAACCTGCGATGAAGTGACCTTTATTTGTAGTAAAATTTTCTTAAAATTTGACAGCCTGCTTGTTATTTTGCTGACACTTTATTCAAAAGAATCGAGAAAAATGACATTTTGCAGACTGAAAACAGTACAACAATGCCTAATTTTGCTGCCATAAGTAGATAAATGACATTTTGCAGACTGAAAACAGTACAACAATGCTTAATTTTGCTGCCGTGAGTAGATAAAAATATTTATAGGTTTCGTTCTATCAAGAGAAAAAAAGAGTTTTTAAGTTTTAGTTCCGAGCCGAAGGCGAGGATAGGCGATAGGCTAAACAAATTTAATGCAGAGGCGAAGCCGAGGCAGGAAATTTACTATTTAATTGACGAGGCGAAGCCGAGTCAGAAAAATTACATGTTGACTGACGAGGCGAAGCAGAGGCAGGCAAATGTTTATTACCTGCTAAGGTGTAACCGAAGCAGGTAATCTTTAAACGAGTCAGGAATGTTTCCTTTGCTGCATAGTTACATACAATATTTTATCTACTAACTTAATAATACTAATTATTAAAAACCGAAAAACCAAAAACTAATTATTATATTCCCTTCTTAATATATAAAATATTTAAAGAAATATAAGTTGTTAAAAGAAAGTTTGAGGCATCAAGTTTGAGGCACAAGTTTGAGGCACAAGTTTGAGGCACTTTTTTTACGAGTATTAACAACTGTTTTTATCTCACAATTTTTAGCGATTTTTTAAAAATAATCATTGTAAAATAATAAAATTTGTTTATCACTAAAATTATTTGTTATTTTCAAAAAAAATATATAACTATTTAGCAGAATATTAGGCTTAAATATATAAAAATAAACATTGTGGGAGTGTTTATAACCTGCGATAAAGTGACCTTTATTTGTAGTAAAATTTTCTTAAAATTTGACAGCCTGCTTGTTATTTTGCTGACACTTTATTCAAAAGAATCGAGAAAAATGACATTTTGCAGACTGAAAACAGTACAACAATGCCTAATTTTGCTGCCGTGAGTAGATAAAATAATTTCCTCTGTCGATAACGATACCTAGTCCTGAATTAAGTTTTCAAATTTTTCTAAAAGTCTAGAAGTCAACACTAACGAAAATAGAACTAGACCGAGAAATAACGCTTGTAATTATAAAGTAGTAGTACAATCAATAAGAAATTTAATTGCTAAGTTTTTGGTAGTATTCATACTATAAAAAGTTTAAATTTTAATTTAAATCAAATTGTATTTTCTATTTTTAATTTCTTCAGACTTGCGGAAAATTCCAACACCGTTTCTTCTTCTTCTGAAGCGTTTTTAGGATTTTGCGCTGCGTCTAAATCCAGAGTGCGTCATCAGTATTTGGGTAGTAGTTTCAATGCGAGTATAATTATAAACTATTTACTTTATGGTTCCTTACATTGGCCAAAAATGACGCGTGTCGTGTTTAATCAAAGCTTATTTCAGGGTTGCGTCTAAATCCAGAGTGCGCCACCGGTATTACAGTAGTAGTTGCAATGCAAGTGCAACACAATACTATTTACTTTATAGTTCCTCACATGGATCAAAGATAGCGCGTTTCGTTGTGGAATCAGAGCTTCTTTTAGCACTGCGTCTAAATCCAGAGTGCACCACCAGTATTAGGGCAGTAGTTGCAATATAAGAGTAATACTAGTAAGCTATAACTATTTATAGTTCCTCACATGGATCAAAGATAGCGCGTTTCGTTGTGGAATCAGAGCTTCTTTTAGCACTGCGTCTAAATCCAGAGTGCACCACCAGTATTAGGGCAGTAGTTGCAATATAAGAGTAATACTAGTAAGCTATAACTATTTATAGTTCCTCACATGGATCAAAGATAGCGCGTTTCGTTGTGGAATCAGAGCTTCTTTTAGCACTGCGTCTAAATCCAGAGTGCACCACCAGTATTAGGGCAGTAGTTGCAATATAAGAGTAATACTAGTAAGCTATAACTATTTATAGTTCCTCACATGGATCAAAGATAGCGCGTTTCGTTGTGGAATCAGAGCTTCTTTTAGCACTGCGTCTAAATCCAGAGTGCACCACCAGTATTAGGGCAGTAGTTGCAATATAAGAGTAATACTAGTAAGCTATAACTATTTATAGTTCCTCACATGGATCAAAGATAGCGCGTTTCGTTGTGGAATCAGAGCTTCTTTTAGCACTGCGTCTAAATCCAGAGTGCACCACCAGTATTAGGGCAGTAGTTGCAATATAAGAGTAATACTAGTAAGCTATAACTATTTATAGTTCCTCACATGGATCAAAGATAGCGCGTTTCGTTGTGGAATCAGAGCTTCTTTTAGCACTGCGTCTAAATCCAGAGTGCACCACCAGTATTAGGGCAGTAGTTGCAATATAAGAGTAATACTAGTAAGCTATAACTATTTATAGTTCCTCACATGGATCAAAGATAGCGCGTTTCGTTGTGGAATCAGAGCTTCTTTTAGCACTGCGTCTAAATCCAGAGTGCACCACCAGTATTAGGGCAGTAGTTGCAATATAAGAGTAATACTAGTAAGCTATAACTATTTATAGTTCCTCACATGGATCAAAGATAGCGCGTTTCGTTGTGGAATCAGAGCTTCTTTTAGCACTGCGTCTAAATCCAGAGTGCACCACCAGTATTAGGGCAGTAGTTGCAATATAAGAGTAATACTAGTAAGCTATAACTATTTATAGTTCCTCACATGGATCAAAGATAGCGCGTTTCGTTGTGGAATCAGAGCTTCTTTTAGCACTGCGTCTAAATCCAGAGTGCACCACCAGTATTAGGGCAGTAGTTGCAATATAAGAGTAATACTAGTAAGCTATAACTATTTATAGTTCCTCACATGGATCAAAGATAGCGCGTTTCGTTGTGGAATCAGAGCTTCTTTTAGCACTGCGTCTAAATCCAGAGTGCACCACCAGTATTAGGGCAGTAGTTGCAATATAAGAGTAATACTAGTAAGCTATAACTATTTATAGTTCCTCACATGGATCAAAGATAGCGCGTTTCGTTGTGGAATCAGAGCTTCTTTTAGCACTGCGTCTAAATCCAGAGTGCACCACCAGTATTAGGGCAGTAGTTGCAATATAAGAGTAATACTAGTAAGCTATAACTATTTATAGTTCCTCACATGGATCAAAGATAGCGCGTTTCGTTGTGGAATCAGAGCTTCTTTTAGCACTGCGTCTAAATCCAGAGTGCACCACCAGTATTAGGGCAGTAGTTGCAATATAAGAGTAATACTAGTAAGCTATAACTATTTATAGTTCCTCACATGGATCAAAGATAGCGCGTTTCGTTGTGGAATCAGAGCTTCTTTTAGCACTGCGTCTAAATCCAGAGTGCACCACCAGTATTAGGGCAGTAGTTGCAATATAAGAGTAATACTAGTAAGCTATAACTATTTATAGTTCCTCACATGGATCAAAGATAGCGCGTTTCGTTGTGGAATCAGAGCTTCTTTTAGCACTGCGTCTAAATCCAGAGTGCACCACCAGTATTAGGGCAGTAGTTGCAATATAAGAGTAATACTAGTAAGCTATAACTATTTATAGTTCCTCACATGGATCAAAGATAGCGCGTTTCGTTGTGGAATCAGAGCTTCTTTTAGCACTGCGTCTAAATCCAGAGTGCACCACCAGTATTAGGGCAGTAGTTGCAATATAAGAGTAATACTAGTAAGCTATAACTATTTATAGTTCCTCACATGGATCAAAGATAGCGCGTTTCGTTGTGGAATCAGAGCTTCTTTTAGCACTGCGTCTAAATCCAGAGTGCACCACCAGTATTAGGGCAGTAGTTGCAATATAAGAGTAATACTAGTAAGCTATAACTATTTATAGTTCCTCACATGGATCAAAGATAGCGCGTTTCGTTGTGGAATCAGAGCTTCTTTTAGCACTGCGTCTAAATCCAGAGTGCACCACCAGTATTAGGGCAGTAGTTGCAATATAAGAGTAATACTAGTAAGCTATAACTATTTATAGTTCCTCACATGGATCAAAGATAGCGCGTTTCGTTGTGGAATCAGAGCTTCTTTTAGCACTGCGTCTAAATCCAGAGTGCACCACCAGTATTAGGGCAGTAGTTGCAATATAAGAGTAATACTAGTAAGCTATAACTATTTATAGTTCCTCACATGGATCAAAGATAGCGCGTTTCGTTGTGGAATCAGAGCTTCTTTTAGCACTGCGTCTAAATCCAGAGTGCACCACCAGTATTAGGGCAGTAGTTGCAATATAAGAGTAATACTAGTAAGCTATAACTATTTATAGTTCCTCACATGGATCAAAGATAGCGCGTTTCGTTGTGGAATCAGAGCTTCTTTTAGCACTGCGTCTAAATCCAGAGTGCACCACCAGTATTAGGGCAGTAGTTGCAATATAAGAGTAATACTAGTAAGCTATAACTATTTATAGTTCCTCACATGGATCAAAGATAGCGCGTTTCGTTGTGGAATCAGAGCTTCTTTTAGCACTGCGTCTAAATCCAGAGTGCACCACCAGTATTAGGGCAGTAGTTGCAATATAAGAGTAATACTAGTAAGCTATAACNACTTTCTTAATGGTGGAGGGCCTACAACACCAGCTAAGCAAAACGGAGATATAAAGTTGTTTTCAAAACGCTTACAAAGTTTAACAACTTGATCTAGTCAACAAAACACATTTTGCAACAAGATTAAATTTCCCTCTTGAATTTAAATTAAAAGGGAAAACTAATATATGAGTTTTAATTGGGAAATAACGCTTTTCTCCACCAGACAATAATTAAGTTCGGTTCAATATTAAATTTCAACAAGAAGATTACAGTTTTCTAATAGAAGATAATGTCTGTTAGCCAACAAAGTTACCAAACTTGGAGATAAGAAAATCTTGTTTTTTCTTTAGGAACGAAAATTGAAAACTTGCTAATAAGCAATACACTATATTACAAGAAAGTTAATTGATTATTAACGAAATTAACTTTATTAATTTGTGGGGGAAAAAATCAATATTACAACTACAGTCACTTTATTATTTTTTTTTTTGTTGTTTTGTTTGTTAAAACAAGCCACATAACATAATGACTAGCCACATAGACTAGCACATAGACATACATAGTCCTTATAGTCCAGGAGATAGCGTGCAAAAAAATGTCTGACTAACATCAAGCTAGAATTTTGAAGACAGGTCAATCTTTTAGCGCCTTTTAAGAATATGTGGTCGGCTAAGTTCGTCTGCGGGACATAGCTTGGCAATAGGCGTTTGAAAAAAAAAAACCGATGGAGAGCTACAGATGGAGTGGTACAGAATTAGTTGGTAGACTAAAAATCAAGTCGATATTATTTTCACACTTGATAGGTTAGTTATTCAAATATTACTAAAAATCAACNATAACTAAACTATAATTTTAAGAGTATAATCTTGAAATATTTATTTAAAACCAATATAACTGTCTTTCTGGGAATTTATAGTCCAGTTAACACTGGCGTGCTACTAATTGTGTGGCTGAGAGCGGGGGATGCGAGGTATATATAGTTATCAATAATTAAAGAATGGAAAAAGCTAGGCGACCAGCACCACGTTCTGGGAACGTGATAAGAAATTTAATTGTTAAGTTTTTGGTAGTATTCATACTATAAAAAGTTTAAATTTTAATTTAAATCAAATTGTATTTTCTATTTTTAATTTCTTCAGACTTGCGGAAAATTCCAACACCGTTTCTTCTTCTTCTGAAGCGTTTTTAGGATTTTGCGCTGCGTCTAAATCCAGAGTGCGTCATCAGTATTTGGGTAGTAGTTTCAATGCGAGTATAATTATAAACTATTTACTTTATGGTTCCTTACATTGGCCAAAAATGACGCGTGTCGTGTTTAATCAAAGCTTATTTCAGGGTTGCGTCTAAATCCAGAGTGCGCCACCGGTATTACAGTAGTAGTTGCAATGCAAGTGCAACACAATACTATTTACTTTATAGTTCCTCACATGGATCAAAGATAGCGCGTTTCGTTGTGGAATCAGAGCTTCTTTTAGCACTGCGTCTAAATCCAGAGTGCACCACCAGTATTAGGGCAGTAGTTGCAATATAAGAGTAATACTAGTAAGCTATAACTATTTATAGTTCCTCACATGGATCAAAGATAGCGCGTTTCGTTGTGGAATCAGAGCTTCTTTTAGCACTGCGTCTAAATCCAGAGTGCACCACCAGTATTAGGGCAGTAGTTGCAATATAAGAGTAATACTAGTAAGCTATAACTATTTATAGTTCCTCACATGGATCAAAGATAGCGCGTTTCGTTGTGGAATCAGAGCTTCTTTTAGCACTGCGTCTAAATCCAGAGTGCACCACCAGTATTAGGGCAGTAGTTGCAATATAAGAGTAATACTAGTAAGCTATAACTATTTATAGTTCCTCACATGGATCAAAGATAGCGCGTTTCGTTGTGGAATCAGAGCTTCTTTTAGCACTGCGTCTAAATCCAGAGTGCACCACCAGTATTAGGGCAGTAGTTGCAATATAAGAGTAATACTAGTAAGCTATAACTATTTATAGTTCCTCACATGGATCAAAGATAGCGCGTTTCGTTGTGGAATCAGAGCTTCTTTTAGCACTGCGTCTAAATCCAGAGTGCACCACCAGTATTAGGGCAGTAGTTGCAATATAAGAGTAATACTAGTAAGCTATAACTATTTATAGTTCCTCACATGGATCAAAGATAGCGCGTTTCGTTGTGGAATCAGAGCTTCTTTTAGCACTGCGTCTAAATCCAGAGTGCACCACCAGTATTAGGGCAGTAGTTGCAATATAAGAGTAATACTAGTAAGCTATAACTATTTATAGTTCCTCACATGGATCAAAGATAGCGCGTTTCGTTGTGGAATCAGAGCTTCTTTTAGCACTGCGTCTAAATCCAGAGTGCACCACCAGTATTAGGGCAGTAGTTGCAATATAAGAGTAATACTAGTAAGCTATAACTATTTATAGTTCCTCACATGGATCAAAGATAGCGCGTTTCGTTGTGGAATCAGAGCTTCTTTTAGCACTGCGTCTAAATCCAGAGTGCACCACCAGTATTAGGGCAGTAGTTGCAATATAAGAGTAATACTAGTAAGCTATAACTATTTATAGTTCCTCACATGGATCAAAGATAGCGCGTTTCGTTGTGGAATCAGAGCTTCTTTTAGCACTGCGTCTAAATCCAGAGTGCACCACCAGTATTAGGGCAGTAGTTGCAATATAAGAGTAATACTAGTAAGCTATAACTATTTATAGTTCCTCACATGGATCAAAGATAGCGCGTTTCGTTGTGGAATCAGAGCTTCTTTTAGCACTGCGTCTAAATCCAGAGTGCACCACCAGTATTAGGGCAGTAGTTGCAATATAAGAGTAATACTAGTAAGCTATAACTATTTATAGTTCCTCACATGGATCAAAGATAGCGCGTTTCGTTGTGGAATCAGAGCTTCTTTTAGCACTGCGTCTAAATCCAGAGTGCACCACCAGTATTAGGGCAGTAGTTGCAATATAAGAGTAATACTAGTAAGCTATAACTATTTATAGTTCCTCACATGGATCAAAGATAGCGCGTTTCGTTGTGGAATCAGAGCTTCTTTTAGCACTGCGTCTAAATCCAGAGTGCACCACCAGTATTAGGGCAGTAGTTGCAATATAAGAGTAATACTAGTAAGCTATAACTATTTATAGTTCCTCACATGGATCAAAGATAGCGCGTTTCGTTGTGGAATCAGAGCTTCTTTTAGCACTGCGTCTAAATCCAGAGTGCACCACCAGTATTAGGGCAGTAGTTGCAATATAAGAGTAATACTAGTAAGCTATAACTATTTATAGTTCCTCACATGGATCAAAGATAGCGCGTTTCGTTGTGGAATCAGAGCTTCTTTTAGCACTGCGTCTAAATCCAGAGTGCACCACCAGTATTAGGGCAGTAGTTGCAATATAAGAGTAATACTAGTAAGCTATAACTATTTATAGTTCCTCACATGGATCAAAGATAGCGCGTTTCGTTGTGGAATCAGAGCTTCTTTTAGCACTGCGTCTAAATCCAGAGTGCACCACCAGTATTAGGGCAGTAGTTGCAATATAAGAGTAATACTAGTAAGCTATAACTATTTATAGTTCCTCACATGGATCAAAGATAGCGCGTTTCGTTGTGGAATCAGAGCTTCTTTTAGCACTGCGTCTAAATCCAGAGTGCACCACCAGTATTAGGGCAGTAGTTGCAATATAAGAGTAATACTAGTAAGCTATAACTATTTATAGTTCCTCACATGGATCAAAGATAGCGCGTTTCGTTGTGGAATCAGAGCTTCTTTTAGCACTGCGTCTAAATCCAGAGTGCACCACCAGTATTAGGGCAGTAGTTGCAATATAAGAGTAATACTAGTAAGCTATAACTATTTATAGTTCCTCACATGGATCAAAGATAGCGCGTTTCGTTGTGGAATCAGAGCTTCTTTTAGCACTGCGTCTAAATCCAGAGTGCACCACCAGTATTAGGGCAGTAGTTGCAATATAAGAGTAATACTAGTAAGCTATAACTATTTATAGTTCCTCACATGGATCAAAGATAGCGCGTTTCGTTGTGGAATCAGAGCTTCTTTTAGCACTGCGTCTAAATCCAGAGTGCACCACCAGTATTAGGGCAGTANTTTTAGTAATATTTGAATAACAAACCTATCAACTGTGAAAATAACATCGACTTGATTTTTTGTCTACTAACTAATTCTGAACTCAGGATCATGAAAATCATACTGTCCACCATAATTGGCAGGACATGGCCACTCTCCATCATTTTGTTTTTTTCAAATGCCTATTGCCAAGCTATGTCCCGCAGACGAACTTAGCCAACCGCATATTCTTAAAAGGCACTAAAAGATTAACTTGTATACAAAATTCTAGCTTGATGCTAGTCAGACACGCTATCTCCTGGACTATTACATAGTTTAGAATAGACACCGGCTCCGCCAAGAGTTCAGGAAAAATATAAAAATATTCAGACCTAGATGGGTCTCGAACCTGTAACCTCCTAAGCTGTAGAAAATGCCTCAAACCTCGCTCTATTAGTTCCACTTTCTTAATGGTGGAGGGCCTACAACACCAGCAGCTCAAGAATGAAAACCAAAACCACCTCTAATTGAACACGGATTTCATTTTGCTTGGAGAAGTTTCCGAAATATTGGTAATAATAATTTTCCCCCCAGCTGAAATTAAAAACCGAAATGTAAAAGGTAAGTGGAAGGTAGTGGAAGCATTGTGATCGTTCGACGAATATTGTTTTTATGTCTCCCAGACATAAGATCAGATATCAAGGACTAATTTTGGTCCCTGAATGTCTGGTGGTTTGTCCAGCTTTTTTTGAAAATTAACAAATCTTTAAAACTACTGGTCCGACTTTATTGAAATTTAAGTGATAGATTGTAATATTTTTATTATTGATCTCTCTTTCTCTTAATTTTCAACATCCTGTGCTCATTGGTTTTTCTGCCACATCCACACAAAGTTTTTAACAACTTATTAACACCTAAAATATTATTAAAAATTTTCCATTTAAGCATATTTGTCAAATGCAGCCCAAAAAATGGTCCCAACTCTGCTCTAACCCCCAACTCTAATTTCAACCCTCTGCGCCTCATATTTAATCACAATAATTTTCTTAATAATAATTATATAAACTTAAAGGGATTTGGTTTTTAGATGAAGATGACCTTTTGGCGATTTTAGGAGGCTGGAGGTAATGTGAGCGTTAAAAGTGGTCGCGATGTCATATTTTCGGAGAATCCTGCTTATTTTATCCGTCGTACCTTCGATGTATGGAAGATAAACCTTCCGCTAGTCTTCCTTCCTTTCTGCTTGGGTGGGGTCCGACATTTCTTCGGGATCACCCCGAGTAAAGGAACCCCCAGGGAAATCCAGGTACAATCTACTGTCTATAAAACCAGTATAAATACGCCATCCTTCTCTTCAGTCGTCAGTGTATCTTTAGTTTGATCGATTCAACATCATGAATCTCCACACTCCTGATGATGCTTCCAGTAGTGGAAGCGAAACGTCAGGTTTCAACCCCTTCATGATGTGGATTTCAACGGAAAACCAGTCAATCTGCGGAAGTCAACGCACAAAGATGTAATGATGTACAAATTTAACTATATCATGAGCTTTCCCTGGAAAAATCTTGTTTCCTACTAAAAGAATTGTAGTAAAATTGGACGATCGAGGTTTAATTCCCTAAAGAGTTGGATTATTTTTAATTGTACTTCAAAAGTTTCTTTTGTCTTATCTGCTACACTGACTCCTTTTACTTCAAATTTCTATTCTTCTTCACTATTGGTTAAAAGTTTGCTGTATTGAATACACAGCTTTTTAATAGCTGTATTGAATACACAGCTTTTTAATAGCTGTATTGAATACACAGCTTTTTACAGCTTTTTTAATCCTAAACACTTGGACAGTTTATTTGACTAAAACTTCTCTAAATCTTCAACTAGATTCAAATAAATTTAAAACCGCTTCTGCTTTTTTCTTGGGAAGTAAAGAAACTTAAACAACACTGTGTCTTTATACAAATAAATAAATGGTTTTATAAACAAAGTTTTTATCTACTGGACTTAATCCTAATCCTAAGTCTAAACTGAAAGTAGGACAGTAGAGTATTTGATAAGAACATAAAATATGTACCGCAGAAGTAGTGATGATTATGTATTGTATTAAGTAGTGGTGATTGATAGGTAACTTGATTACGTCTTACAACTGTTACGTATTTATAATTGGTTTTGGAGGTATCGTCATGACAAATTATCATATAAATGGCTGTTATCATAAATAAGATGGTGGATTTTATAAATATGTCTTAGCCAGCACCTAGGGATGAGGAATCTACCTTCAATTTTATAACCATAGCCAATGGTTTCAGATATCGTGTTGTGACAGTTAGTAATGGTATTTGAATTTTATATATCTCTCTATATTTATTAAATAAACTAGTTCACCTATACTACTCTATTTATACTCAACTGTTTGGTAAAGGTAGAGATATCCCTTCACCCCTACATTTCCTTGTAAAAAATCATTTAGAACGTTATAGTTGTGTGCGTTTAGATAAAGAAAGGAGAGTGAAACTTGCGTGGACGCTACAGAAGCGCATGCCTGACTTTTAGCCAATCAGACTGTCGAGCCAGCAAGATGTCTCAGCGCGGCCAGTCCTCGGTGTTTCTTGACTCTTAACTTGGCGAATCATTAAAACTAAATCAAATTGTCGATAAATCAACAACTTTGATTTCAATTTTTGACTGATTCTCTCTATTATCAATTTCTATTTATAATCAAAGTTCCGTGGATAGAGTCATTATGGTGTTTCTAGGTCTTCCTGAAACATGTTATTTTATTAATTAAATTCAGCTATATTTTTATTTAATTTAAAATGAAAAAAATATTATATTTTTTTTGGAACGAAGTTCCTTATGGCACGTTCTGGAGCCCGGGCGTGAATCCGAAAGTGCGTTTA
>KZ652323.1:65913-78496 GCA_001010745.2 Gerris buenoi
ATGATAATAATAATAATAATAATAATAATAATAATAATAAGTATAATGGTACACCCAAGGGAACAATTTTCTTGGATGATTCAAGAGTTTTGCTATTATGCTTTATCCACCTGCTTCTTTTTCATTTAAGGAGGGGAATTTTGTAATAGAATAAATATGTGTGGTGGCGCGGGACACCCGGTAGGAACGAAGCTCCTTTTGCTTTTCATTAAATATAAATTATAAAACCAATTTTTTTTCTTATAAAATCAGAGCTCCACGATATACATGGTAAAGTAAAAAATATAAATAATTGAAAGTATAGAAGTGTGCCTGTGGCCTTGACACGCGTAAGATCGGCTCCACGTTAAAACTCGTTTTGCTTTATAGCAAAGTGTCTAAGTGTATAAATAATTCGCATAAATATCGCTACGGTGAAAGTGCTACAAAACTATATAGTTTTTAATTTAAAAAACCTAAAGGACAGTGCAGTAAATTAGTTTTATTTTTTGATTATTTTGTAAGAAAAAGCTGTATTTGAAATAGTTAGATCGGAGACGGAACAGATACGGCAATCGGGATATAGTGCGCAGATCAGGGAGATATGGTCACATCAGGGAGAAGGGATTCTTCACACCTAGCCTGACAAGGTCAATCTAGAGTTGACAAGGTTAACTCCGTTGTTATCAGGAGTATTATTACAATCATATTATCTAAGAAACCGGAGTCATTGAACCCGACGGCTCTGTTTTTGTTTTTGTTTTTCAGCTGTCTTTTTCTTTAACTTATTTTATGCAGCGCTCAATTGATTCGTTTGTAAACTCCAAAACCTCTAAGGCGCCGGCTTCTAAAAAGTGAAATCTTAGCTCGCCAGAAATATCTGTTAACCCTGATACCAAAAAAGCGCAAAAGGAAAATCAGCAGAGTTCGTCCGAGTTAATTCAATTTTCATCTATCAATATGGACAGTGGACAGCTTGCTTAAGAAATTTTCAGAGATTGTTGAAATAAAATTGGATGAAAGACTGGGAGCTCTGGACGAAAAATTAGTATCCAGGCTAGCTGTTTTAGCCACAAAAGAGGACATGGGTAATTTTAAAAAAGAATTTGAAGAGGTAAAAACCCGCTGTGTAAATCTCGAAGAAAAAGTAAAATCGCTTGAACTTGACAACGCTTCCCTGCAAAAAAAAAAAAATAGATACACTCGATGCAAAGTCCCGGCAAAATAACATCATTTTTAGAGGCTTAAAAAGGCAGCGAAAATCCCCGCGTACTAGTTGGTAATTTCTGTTCAGAGGTACTAAACGAAACAGAATTTAATATATGCTCTGCATACCGATTAGGTACCAAAGGTAGAGCCGACTATCCTTGCATCCTTTGCTACGAGAGCAGAGGCTCAGAAAATGCTACAAAGTGCAAAAAAATTGAGAGGGACTGGATTTTCAATACAACAAGACTTAACAGCCCAAATGAAACTTGTTCGGAGTAAATTACTCGCCATAAGAAAACACATAATTAGAAATGTAGCTGATGTTCATAATATCGAGCCGCACTGATTCCCGTTTTGTAATTACATCCTGAGACGTTGAAGTGTGTTCATAGTTAAATTGCTTCACGACAAAATTTAGTTGATTCACATAATTTTGTAACTTAGAGACTAAATAAACTCTCTTCAGTTGCAATCAAGGAGTAGCATAGTCATTGTTAACGCTAAAGCAGTGACAATAATAAAGAGAAAACAAAGGGTAATTTCAAAAATAAAGCATGTCGTTTTCTCGTACCGATAACTTCAGTTGAACTTTTGTCGTGCGCGTGCGGTGCGTTCCATGTTTAAACATTTTCGGTTTATCGTTTCAATTATCAAGTAGGTAAACCCGTCGGTGGACTACTTTAATGATTCAGCAGAAAGTAGTGCCCCTAACACGAGTCAACCCTCTGTATTTGGGGAGTGCTTTCATCCCCCTTTACAGCGACCACTCCTGACCCTAGGACCACTAAACCCTCTGGACCGTTGCAATTCTCTTGAGAAGACGCACCCGCACTCTTACTCCGTAAACTTGAGTTTACAACTTCTTACAAGGACCACCCGTATTTGACCAAAACTCTTATCCAAAGAAAAAAGCCTGAGGGCCAAATCCGTAACTTTTTTTTATAAATAAGAAATCTTTGATAGATGTTAAGCTTGGGGAATTTATCAGATTATTAGTATATGTATCATAGTCCAGTCACCAGCCGTTTTCGCTCTCAATTTTAGGAATCAACATTGATTTTCTTGAAAATTTGGAGTTAGGTGGTGTTTATAACCTTCTTTAAAGTCTACCCTGTGCCTAAGCAGGCTTCTGACCTAGGCTTTAACCAACTCAATCCCTAACCCTAATGATGAGATTCACGCAGTTTTAAAAGTGACACGAAAACGATTAAAGAAGAAATAAAAGAAGTAGACAAGCTCGTACGGGATGGTTCTGTTATTGTTTGCTCTGTCTTTGATCAGGTTTTACTCGTTAGAGCACGCTAAATCGTAAACGTATTGTTGATATTTTATAGCGTGTCTTATGGAGCAATATTATTGTGAACTTGGAATAGAGAAATCATAAGTTCTTTTAAAGATAATAACATTTTAAATTTAACTTTTTGTAAAAAATTGAATATAGAAAAGGCAAGAAAGCACTCCACGTCTAGGTTGAAAATCATAAATCGAGGAAACTGCGTATGTCCAGTAATCCTAGAGAGGAACAGTAAACTCCCGCAGACACCTCTCTTTCGGGAGGAGCCCTTCTTCGACTAATAGCCAAGGTAAACAAAACATACTCTACGTTATAACAGCTATAATAAGACTTGTAACTATGGTAGAACCGACTATGTTAGAATTTATTGCTCTGTTAAGAGACGTTCAAGAAGATGTCAGAGAGGGAAATTTCAATGTAAAAGAGCTAACACAAGATGTAAAAACTCTGTCAAGTGAACTCAACAAGATACAAACAAAAATCACGGAATTAGAGGATATAGGGAAAAGGCAGGAAGAAAGAATAGTCCGGTTGGAAAATATACAAACAAAAGGTGCCACGACGGCTCAGCAAAATAGAACGAACAACATAATTTTGTATAATCTAGAAAAAATTAACGGGAAAGCTAGAAATGAGTTAGAACAGGGAGTTACGCAGGTACTCCAGTGGCAAATGAATACTGAGCTTACAAATAATGATCTAGTTTCGGTAAGAAGACTTGGTAAAATACGTAGCGGCTGTACTCGACCGGTTCTCATTAAATTTATTTCTAATAGTAAAAAGTATGAGATATTAAGAAATACAAATATGTTGGCGGGTACAAACTTTAGTATTTCTCATGACTATCCAGCAGAAATAAAAAACCAGAGGAAGATGCAACGGCATTATTGTTTTATTCTACATTAATAGTAGTAATAATAACGAATAAGTCTTTATATAAACTGATATTTTAATATATAACTTCACATAATAAATCTCAAACATATCTGATTTACAAAGGTAAACAATGTCATAATAATAACAGTTAGCAGGTTGTCAAGGTAACTAAGATTAAACAAAATAATCATCTAAATAAAAATAAATAAATAATATAACTAACTATTAACAATTATGTCAAAGAAGGTAGATCCCAGAACAAGCAAGCATCCATCAGAGGGGACAAAGCTTTAATTCTAGGAACAGCTTATAGCCTAAAAGATCTTCAAGCCGGAGCAGCGGAACAAAATACAATTTTGCTTTGTCAAAACAATGATAATTCGGAATTTCAAGATTGACAAGAAGCAAATCAAAATAAAACAATAAAGAGGAAAATACGTGATTGCTCACTCAAGACTTTTTTACTGGCAGAGGCCTGCCCAGCCGGTAACCTACAGTAACACAAACAGATATCTCGGCAAGATCACTATATACACGGTTAGAACACCCTCGGACATCCCAGGCGGTACAACATGAGAACGGAAACTCTGTCAACGTACTCTTTTGGAACTGTGAAGGGTTTAGCAGGGTAAATCTTCTAGATAATAAACATAAATCCATGTTAAACAAATTTAGTTTTATAGGTCTCAGCGAAACTTGGCTAACCAAACCTTTAGATAAAAATTATTACTCCTATCTATATCAATTCAAGTATTTTTATAGCATGCAACTAAAGATAAATCAGAGGTAGGGCTAGCGGTGGGCTTGTGGCTTTAGTAAAAAAGAATCTCAACGCGATTATTTTAGATGCAAATTGTCACTGGATTATTTTATGCCTCTCTTATAACAATAACAAATTTATTGTGGGATTAGTATACTTCAACCCGTCAGCAGACCTAAATTTTATTTTAGATATTCTCGAAGAAACCATTCAGGGAATTAGCGCAGAAAATCCTAATACGCAAATATTTCTAGGGGGAGATTTCAATTGTCGCTTAGGGTCTTCCGGTTGCACCCAAGAAGAAGTGTTTGAAGGAACTAATTTATTTGGGGATAGACGGTCACGAGATGGTACTATTAACAAACGGGGCCGTGACCTGATCAATTCAATGGAAAACTTAGCGTTATACCTAATTAACGGCCGTAGCATTAGCGACCAGAACGGAAATTTTACGTTTATAAATGCTAATGGTAAAAGTACTATTGATTTAATTTGGACGAACTATTCAGGATTTACAAGTGTAGAGGATATAGATATACTCCATGATATTTGTATTTCCAGTCACTTCCCTTTTCGGTTAAAAATAAGAGCTCCCGGCATTAATCAAAACGAGACAGACGGTAACCATATTGTCAATAAATATAATTATACGGGCACTTACACTGTCTTTAGATGGGATAGAGTAAAGGAGTACGGTACCGAGGATAGGAGGAGACGAGTACCGAAACCATATATACTCTTCGATAACTAAAACTCTGGATCAATACGAAAAAAACACACAGGAAAACCGGATTTTATTAATAATAAAAAAATAAATATAATCTATGAAGCGCTAGAAAGCATAGGCCTAAAAACCTCTAGATCTTATTGACAGAGCAGTGGTCAGAGTAAACCAGCTTGGTTTAATTCTGAATGTGGTAATGCGAAGAAAGATCTCCGAAAAGCCTTGAGAAGGTTCAGGGTAAAGTGTTGAGGTTTTATTAATTAATTGTTAAGTCCCACTCTGTTTCGAATGACTAGGTAACTTAGGTGGGAGGTAGCGTAGCCGCGGCGGTTAAGCCACCTCTGCTCGGCTATCACTGAATCGTGAGTGGAACGAGATGGGGTTCGATTCCTCGGCGTGACACCCTGATTTATATGGCTCACTATTGATCACATCATACTCGCTTCGGCGGTACAATGTACATATGTATGATGTGTGAAGTGGCTCCAACTCTCCACCGCGGGGTGTAAAAAGGGCCTGAGTGAAGGCCTAATTGCAAGGTTCGAACAAGTGGTTCGTCCTACCCGTTCTAGTAGCAAGTACTAGACTACTACCAACTCTGTTTCTTTACTTTATTACCGATGTGGACTAATTTTTAGTCCAGCAAGGCGTTCAAGGAGTCCCCATTGACGGTTACACCGATATATTATCTTTTAAGTTCAATACCGGTTTGTTGTATACAATTCGTTCTTTAGCAAGATGATTCGCTGCCAAGTTCGGTCCATAAATCGTTCTGTCAAGGAAATTTGGTTTAGCAACCAGTTTCTCAAGCACCTTCTCATCGGTAACTAAACGTATGTCCATCCTGTTTTTTATCCTTTCTAAAGTTTTTCCATAGCAGCTATAATTCATCCCTTTAAATAGATTTTTTTTCAAATGCATTTGTAGCCTGTTGACGTAAATTATTATTTAAATCAATGTATGGTTTTAACAAACAAGATTGTTTAAACTTTAATGCTCGATGAATCTTAGTCAGTTTTAAACCATGACTGAGTGCATTTTTAAGAGACATGTAGTGTACAACATATTGTTTTCGACTACCTAGATGTGGAATCAATTTTTTATGTTTTGATCCAGGTGGACAAATATTTTCAGGCAGGAAAGGTAACATATTATGAAGAGGGAATAAATGTTGAGGATAATCAATGTCTACTTCCAGGATAATACCATGATCGTCGTCACTTCTCAGTTTGTCTAAATCTATAGATGAAGGGTTATCTACCCACTGAAAGCCTCCAAATGGTAATGGTTGGCTCATAGCCCACCCATACTGATTATTGCAGTCCTCATAGGTAATGAAAGATGCTGGCTTCCCTTGGTCAGGCATATATTTGTTGTTTGCATGAACATCTGTGTGTTACCTGACAAAGTCCACCTCGAATACCATTTGATCGTAATCTTGGAGAAGTTCCAACTCTACTCTAGTGTATAACAACATGGCATCCCAAGTCATACCTGGACAAGTATAGTAATGTGCTGGATCAATCCGGTGAGTCTTCATTATAATGTCTCTGAACGATTCAAACACATCACATAGCAATAAAACATCTGATGTGAGGTACAATTTTCCATAATCGGAGAGAGTTTTTAGTTTAAACGTATTCCATACGGTTATCGCGTGAGAATAATCTTCATCAATATCAGTACCTGACAATGTACTAAAGAAGGCAGATATAGGAGGTAAAGCTTTTTCGTTTAGTTTATCCCAGTTGTCAATGTAATCATATGGAAAAACTCTTTTTCTAGTCAATAGATGTGATTTTTCTGCTCCGAAATACTTTTAGGTTTTTTTACAAAGTACAAAAGGAAACCTTATATATCTCTATCGGCTCTTTCTGTCTGTCTATCTGTCTGTTTGTCTGTCCGTCCGTTGGCTTGTTTCAACTCATTAACTACTGTAGCTAGAAACATGAAATTTGGCACATAGGTACATCTCGGCATTTTAGACAACTGGACAAATTTTGGAGTTTTTACACTTAATATTTCCAATAAGGTGGGTGACCAAAAAAAAAAGTTTTTAGCTACCATGGCATGTTATACATCAATTTAAAGGTCTTGAAGTGTAGAAAAAGAATATGCAACTATTACACTTAATATTTTAACTAAGTCGTACAGAAACCGCTGATTATCGCCTCACGTACTTACTTGAAGCGCACCTTACTTGTTTAGTTTCCGGGTGGCTAGGTAAATTTTTGACTAATTTTTCCCAACTCAAGGGCATGAATTTATAGATCTCGATTATGCGAAGTGAGACCTTTCCTACATGTTTGCTAAATGATACGTACTTTTCAGAGTTATTTGGAATCACATCAACTCTTTCACTGTCACAACCAAGCTGTTTAACAATAAAGTGTGAATCATAGCCGGACAGATTGTGTAGAATTACTGGTATATAGTTGGGGGTTTTACACTTTAGATTACAACTATTATGAAGTACTGGACGAAATTTTCCTGTGATATGTGAATGATCTAATGTTTTCCAGTCTTTTTCACTAAACGGATTTTTACACAGTTCACAAATATTTGTCTCTTCACAGTAAAGTCTTTCTTCTTCTGACAGAGGTTTCATTGGTTCATTTTTAGAGTACAAATTGTTAATTTCCTTAATGCAATTTCAATCAATGTTTGCATGAACTTTTCCGCAGCATCTACTCCCTCATAAATAATTGACGATGTTGGTAAATTTAAGTTCAATGTGTTAACATCCTCGGTCAATCCAAAACTCATCGATTGATGATTCTGGTAAGGTACTGTAAATTACTGATTGCTCTTTGGATCGCATCCTTTGATTAGTAAGGGGGTGTGTGTGTATATATATATATATATATATATATATATATATATATAAACCATATGTGACCCGGACTCGACGGTGTATTAATTAGGAAACATAAAGCCTTAAATGTTTCTCATATTATTGTAACTATTACAGACCTCATTCTAAAATTTTCATATGTACCTAAACCCCTTCGAAAAGGTAGAACAATATTAATTCATAAGGGTAAAGGGAACATAAGCAATCTATCTTCCTAGAGGCCTATCAATATGTACTCGATAGCCAGACGTATTATTGAAAAGGTGTTAGACGCGGAGCTAAGACGGCAAGTATCCTTCCACCCATGCCAGAGAGGATTCGTCAAAGGTCTACCAGGATGTCACGTGAATGCCAGGCTGATGAATGCTGTTCTTCAAGATACGTACAAAATGAAGAAAGACGCTGCAGTTGCATTTCTCGACGTCACCGGAGCGTGTGATAATGTAGGTCATAGACACGTTATTAGGAAACTTGAATCTATGGGTGTCTCTTCGGACTTAATTTAAGGTATAGAAGCCTTGCTATGCAACAATACAATTAACGTTAGTTTAGACTTTAAAGATACAGCTTTTAATTCCGTTTGCAGAGGCGTCCCTCAAGGTAGTCCAATTTCAAGTACACTTTTTAACCTCTCAATAGACCATATTTTCAGAGAAATATGCGACCCCCAGATTGCCAACAGCTTAGGCTATGAGCTATGTAAAGGTAAAGATCGATTAGTTCTAACGGGGTTCGCGGATGCCCAGGCTGTGACCGCATGCGATTTTAAAGCTGCAGAAAAATTAATAAACAGTATACAGAGGAGGTTCAGAGAAATAGAACTTAAGGTTAACCCGCAGAAGAGTACGGCTCAAGATATTGACAATGGTAAGCTCAGTAAACAAACTTTAAATTTAGAAGACGGAAGCGAAATATTTTCTGCAGGGGAGAGCGAACCGATCAAGTATCTTGTATGTACTTTCACAGGAGAATTAGCTTGTAATAAAGAATTTATTTGCAAGCTCAATGAAAATCTAAATGAACTGACTAAATCTGATCTACTAAAATCAGATCAGAAGCTTAATGTACTAAATCAGTACATATTTCTTGCATTGGCTTAACCTCTTCAAACTGCCCCACTGACTAAACTACCACCATCATTATTAGAAGGGGTAGATATTATAATAAGAAGAAGTACCAAAGCAATAGCTGGACTACCTGCTAATACAACGTCAGCTCACAGTCCAGAGCCGGAACAGTCATTCCTCTCTAGAGCCTTTTTTCCCTAAGTATTCTTTTTTAAAAAAAGGACGAGGAAGTAAATGAATAACGTGGATGTATGGGACAGTGCTTTTAGGTTTTTGCGGGAGACCAAAGGGTTAAAGAAGGGCGCAACGGTCGGCGAGTCGTAAATGATATATGCTTACTATGGTCGACTAGTGTACATCCAGCCCGGAATTATCGTGTCCACCTTTACCCCGTATACTCGGGAAAGGGCAGGGGGAAGGGGTATTCTATATCCACGATATTAAATACCCCCTTATAAAATCCCCCTATCCTAAGGGTCGGGGTACCGAATATATTTCATTAATCCTTTACAAGCTATCGGCCCCTGAAATTATAGGGTCAGATGAATCCTGGGTATATCTAGACGGTAAGTCAGGGAGATATGGCCGGTCGAGCTAAGCAAGTCGAAATAGACGATTTTAACATCCTGTCATAACAGGTTGAAAATTGTTACGGTTTTAAACCCTAGCGTATTGACACTAAGTCCCGCTTTTTATTGGGAATCGATACTTTACTACAAGTACTATCATTTTAACCATTTCAATACCTTTACAATATTAAACAATTTTTTTATTTTCGGAGACGACGTCGAAATTACCTGTTGCTAAACTTACTGGCAAATATTTATTCCAAGTCGATAACTGCTAAACAATCAGTAGAATTTCAACGCATTATTGACCTCTTCTTTGTCCTTTTGAACCATCATAAATTATTTGACAAACTTGCAATCGAAAATAGTGGCTGCTTACGAATTTAATCATTACTGTTTGAGTGGTTTAGTGGAGTTAATCTAATATTCACAAAGTTAGGTGACCTATCTATAAATACCTATCTACAAATACCAGACCTATCTAGATTTACCTATCTATAAATTTCAGACTCTTCTCTGAAAACTAACCTCTGAGTAAAATTATTACTTATCGTGTATATTTATTTAGCCAAAATTCGGTAAGTTTTGAGAATTTAATATCACGGTACGAAAAAAAAGATAAATCACCAGTTATTTTGTCCGGCACGAATTTCGAAGACTTTATAAAAGCGTGTATTATTCTTATAGTTATTAATACATTTCTCTTGACTGAATTTATCAGAGAAAGGAAAACAATAGAATTCATAAAACAAAATTAATTTCAATCTCACTCGCCCAAAAGACGAAAGGTAGGTATTCAACATTTTCATAACTAACGGCGAAAATGTTCCTATTAATCAGAGTCGTATCTTATTTAATTAGCATTGAATATGATGTTTTAAATTTACTAAAAAAGCTCTGAAGAAAAGACCCACGCTTGCAGATTATATTTTGTTATCCGAGTTTGAGTCGACGTGTCGAACATAATATCATGTTGTATCTATGGGGAATGGAAGTAAATTTTAGACGTGCAATACCTATAACATTTTTTTCTATTCCTCGTAATATTGTGTGAACATTGTACATTGTATGCAATAATTTAATTTTACTTTTTAATTCTAGTGGATCAAATAAATGCGAACAGAGTTAAATTTCATACAAAATTAAAAAGTAAAATGTTTGAATGTTGGCAGTTTCGGTAGAAAAATGAGGATCCCAACCTACCGATATTTTTGGAATGCCGGTAGTTTTGGATTGCCACCGAAATTATTCGTAGTTTAGAATGATGTTTCTGAAACGACTGCCACATAAATAAACTTTATAATACATTTTTAGTGTGATGTCCCCTTTAATATATAACAATAATATTTACTGATTACCTTGAAAATAACTAAATATAAAGAAAAATAAGATGTAATACTGAAGATAAACTTATTCAGCGAGATTATCAACAGTTATACAGAAATAACTTAAAAAGAAATTTATTATAGTAGAAGAAAAAATAAATTTAAATATCAATAGCTGCAGATTTGCAAAAAATGTATGGCCTGATAAAAGTGCATAAAGAAAATTACCCAATAAGACCGATTATAGGATTATAGATTTTATCAACTCCCCAACTATTTATTGCAGTTCAGGATGCAATAGATATTCTAATAACAGATTTTGGTCAGCATAATAAGTCTTCTCACCAACTGCCTATAGATGTGTACGTGTACATCAAACCACCAGATCCTGCCATTATATCTCCTGAAGATTCTGGGAACGAGGATGATGTAGAGGAAGACATCCTAAATTTATCAGGTAGTCAACTTTTAGCTCCTGCTGAAATTGTAGGAAACTCTCATCGGATAGGGGGTAATTCCGATGACAACGATGAGTATTCTATTACATCTGAAAGCTCTACCACTCCTGCTTTTCTTGATTCAGTAGCAACTGGAACTTCCCTTAATTTAAAACGCAATGATGTTTGGATAAAAAAAGGCGGAGCAGTAGATGTTGGGGCACAAGTTGGAGGAAGGCGCTATAGGAGGCCCTGGTGGCTGCCTGGGTCGGAAATAATAAGGGCGTACCAGACAGTTATAAGGTAAACCAAGGAGAAGACACTGTAGGTATTTCGACCCCGACGCCCAATCGGGGGCGTCGCTAAAAGTAAAAAACCGAAGTTTCAAATTTTAGGCGCCGCCCCCCTTTAGCTGCGTCTGGGTTAAAATTCCTACAGTCTCTTCTTGTCGCAGTTTACCTTACAGTTATATTAACACTGGGGGCCCGGTACGGCCATTTTTTTCCGACCCATGCAGCCATCAGGGCCTCCCGTTTGGCCTTCCTCCAACTTGTGCCCCAACATCTTCTGCCCCACCTAAAAAAAATAGTAAAAGAGGGAAAGCATTTTGCAAAATGGATAGAGGGAGATTTCGAGCAACCCCGGAAGTATGATTTTCCTCTTCCAAATTATTCTAGTTTTACTAGAGCACCTACTGAAGTGTTTTTAACAGTTTTTAACTAAAAATATTTGGGAACTTTTAAAAAATTTACTCCCATTACCATTGAAGAGTTAAAATGCTTTGTCGGTATTTTAATTCTTAGTGGGTATACTACAGTTCCTGCTAATCGTGACAAATGGGATCAAAGTGCAGACCTAGGAAATGATCTAGTTAAGAATGCAATGAGCAGAAATCGATTTGTTGCTATACTACGATATTTGCACTGCGCAGATAACAATGCTATAGATGTTAACGATAAGGGATGAATAATCAGAAAACTGATGGAGCTCCTAAAAGAAAAATGTCGAGAAAATTTCGTTCCTAAACCTGATATCGACTATGACGAAAGTATGGCGAGGTACTTTGGCAGACACTCCATGAAACAATTTATTCGTTGAAAGCCTATACGATTTGAATTTAAAATGTGGTGCTTGAATTCGAATGATGGTTGTTTAATTAATTTCGAAATATATCAAGGAAGATTCCAAAGTATGTAACCCACACACCAGAAAAAAAGAGAAAAGATGTGCAGGAAATAATTGTCCTTCGCGAATTTGCACCATGTGCAGTAAATGCAATGTCGGCATCTGTATAATAGTTTGCTTTGCTATATTTCATTCAAAATTTAAAAAAAATTATTTACATATTTTAATAAGTTTTTCTAAAAAAAGATTTTTTATATTTTTTTATTCTGAGGTATTTTCTTCTGTAAAAAATTAAATATTTGACTGTTTGACTTTACAATATGAAACATACTATGACTATGTTATTGAGAAACAAATTGTTATA
>KZ652323.1:95858-133458 GCA_001010745.2 Gerris buenoi
ACAAAATATAAACGTGGAGTGATAATAGGTTCATTGAAAAAAATTTAAATTTAATTTCAGGTCAAATAAAAATTAAATCAAAATTTTTATTTTTTCAAAAAGTACATTTTTCCCGCAACCAGGGCAAAATCCTAATTTTGGACACCGGGCGAAGAAATGTCCTTCCTGTCCACAACTGAAGCCCTTCCTGTTCCTAGAATGTGGTCTCGAGTAGTTCAGATTGTGTCTGGCCTTGCTTGAACTCGATTGAGGGGCATCCGGATGGTAATTTGGAGCATTTAAAGTTTGGCGACGTCGAGTAGAGTAGTCAGAACCACCAGAGCTGCTACACTTCACTTCACTTACTCGGCTATTACGGTTGTCCGTTACGTTTGATGGTCCTGTATATGCTAAACTTGGTTCTAGCAACGTCTTCTTCACGGAAGGGGGAGGCTTGTACTTGTCCATATGGGACTTATCCCCTTGTATCCTTCTCCCTAGCTTGACAAAGTCATCAACACAATCTACCTCATAATTTCGAATCCGATCATAAAAGTACGGTGTCACGTTGCGAAACAAAATCTTTAGTTTCTCTTCCTCCTTGAGCTCGAGGCGAGAAAAATACGTTTTCATCACCGCAACAAAATCACCGAACTTTTCTTCCTGGCCTTGGGTCCGACTGAGCATTTCCGCTGTTAACTCCACTGTGTAGTCCTCGTCTTCGTATTCCTATTTTAGAAGATACACCAGTTCAGCCCAAGAGGAAATTTCTCTGCAGACAGACTTGTACCACCTGAGTGCGGAACCTTCAAACAAGTCAATCGCTCCTCGCCACAGATCTTGTTGGGTCGCATTCCTGGCATTACGGTAAAATTCCACGTCTTCCAGAAAAGAGCGGAGTGACTTTCCCTGTCCATTGCCTGCGAATCGGATTCCCAATTCCTTCGTCGGGACGACTTTACGTCTACTTTGGCCTAATTGGGTGCTCGCTAAAGACCGTACCAGATCTTCAATAGGAACATCTTTTAAATCACCTGCCTCATTCTCTACAACACCTGAGGGACCTGCTATCTCTCCCTTCTTGTCCGAATTATCGAGCCCGGTAGGGGGAACATTAGGTTGAGCTTCAACTTTGTCGTCTAACAGTTCTTTCAAATCTAAAAGACGGGTATGTAAAGTCGACCATTCCTCAATAAGGGTGATTCGTCGGGAATAGGACATCGAGTTAATCTATTCATAGAATGCGTGAGGAGAGTAATTGCTTTTCTATACTCTGAATCCCCCTTGCGTCCTGAAAAGGAAGTAATTTTCTCCTCCAGTTTACACACAAACACTTTACTCTTAATAAGAGGCATTTCACTGTCTGGACTTCTCTTCTTAGCTGGGGACTCTGGAATCGTTGACATCTGCTCCCGTTCCATCCTCAATAGGGTTCGTAGAGATCGCCGCATCGCCTCTACCGTAGAAACGCCGGTCACTCCTCGAATTTCTAACTCATATTCAATCTCCTCCTTATCAAGTCTTTCTACTTCCATGTCGGATGAATAATATTAAAATGAAAAAAGTTCCCGGTAATCAGNCCTATTCATAGAATGCGTGAGGAGAGTAACTGCTTTTCTATACTCTGAATCTCCCTTGCGTCCTGAAAAGGAAGTGATTTTCTCCTCCAGTTTACTCACTTTACTCTTAATAAGAGGCATTTCACTGTCTGGACTTCTCTTCTTAGCTGGGGACTCTGGAATCGTAGACATCTGCTCCCGTTCCATCCTCAATAGGGTTCGTAGAGATCGCCGCATCGCCTCTACCGTAGAAACGCCGGTCACTCCTCGAATTTCTAACTCATATTCGATCTCCTCCTTATCAAGTCTTTCTACTTCCATGTCGGATGAATAATATTAAAATGAAAAAATAATAATAATTTAAATAATAATAATAAATAGAATAATAATAATAGAAACTAATAAAAAGCTTCAATCAAACAAAACTGATAAGGAAAAAAAATACAATCGTAAAATGACAAATCGAAGTTATTAGGAAACAATAAAAAAAACAAAAAAAAATATTAAAGATTGTATGCTGACGAGGAAAAAAATATGATAGGCAAATATTTTAGATCAAACTCTTAAAAATAAATTCTTAACAATAAGGTTTTAGGCCAGTGCACAAAATATTAAATAGTTTAAAATAAAATAAAAAAATCATAAAGAGCTAATTACATTCATAAAAAAAATAAAAATATCTGTTTAACTAAAATATAAAAATACTGTACTACTACAGGAGTATAGTAAATTGAAAATAATAATTTCGAAAGAAAAATGTAATAACAAAAAAAATGTTCAAATCAGTTCAAAATTGTAAAATAAAAATATGTGATTTAAAAAAAAATTTTGAGCACGAGCCCCTACAACTAATTCCCCCCTTAAAATAAAATTCTTAATCTAAACAATCATTCATCTCATTCATACGAATACCCCAACTAATTACTATCTTAAGACTAAAATCTAATTCTAATTAACTAATCCTAAATAGATCTCAATAATATGCCCGTGAAAAAAAAGAGATATTAATCAAAATCAAAATTAAAAGAATATAAAATAAAATGATTCCGAGGTGGAAGTAAAGACAAAAAAAAATCCTCGTAGAGAATGGAGAAATTATGCGGGGTCAAACAACAAAAATATTCGTAGATCTCCGCAGAGATGTTTATAATAATATCTAATATCATAATATATTACGAGTATATTTCGCGCCACCTCATTCAATAAACAAGGGTAGAGTAGGGAAAGGAAAGAGAAGAAGAAAAAAACGTTTATTTACAAATTGACAAATTAATGTTTACATACAATCAATAACGTTTAACGCCCTTGGTCAATGACCGTCGGGGGAGTTCGTTTCCTTTTTTTTTTTTTTTCCTTACACTCGTAAATATATATTATAATGTTTAATACCTATAATTAACATCAACCAATAAACAAGAAATAACTAATTACAAATAAATAAGTAATGCATTATTATCACATAATCAAAATAAATATCTTCCATTCAAAGGGTCTAAAAGATTACATTTTACGACACCTATGAAATATTAAATAAATACATAAATCTAAACAATAATACTACAAGATAACACTGTCTACAATCTTATAGATTTCTATACTATAATAACAATAACTTAATAACACAAAAACAATAACATTGATTTAACGACTCTAAGCTGTCATTTTATTAAGAGGTAGAAGGGAGGACAGCGAGTAGCGCCAACAAGAGTCGAAGCAACTAGATCCACGGACCCGGGTTCAATTCCTGGTCACTGCACCCACCCTCCATCCATTCTCTCCTCACTAATTCTACTCATCTTCATTAACACTTAGGTTCTCGTATCTTAATATAAATATATAAACTCGACATGCACTGAACAATTACAAACAGACATACACATTCATACAAACACACATGCAATTCTAAACAATACACTTATTATATTATATTCAATAAATTAAAGTACATAATATATTAAACCTATATTATATTCAATGTGCTAGTATAGTACGTTACAGTTGATAACTAGTTGAATACCCTTGAGGAAAGCAATATTTTATAAATAAATTTTATTTCTCTCTAATATGGTCTGCCGATGATGATAGGCTGTAGTCAAGAAACTCTCCAGTGCTTTCCAATCAGCTCCGTTAAGAAAATTTAAAGCTTGTTGTGTGGTTATATTATCATGACCTAAGTACTGGAACCTAGCTAGCGCATAGGCACTACACTCGGTAAGGAAGTGGTGCAGATCTTCTTTCACAGGCAAGTTACATGCGGGACAAAGAAAAGAATCTTCTTTACTCCAAATATTAAAATTTAATTTCAAAACATCTGCTCTGGCTTTCATAATTTGTTTTACAGAAGAAAAAGGTAGGTTAATAAGGTAGTTACTGGAAGGTGGGAAAGATAGAAAATGATACAGAGGATGACTGGAGCTATTTCTTGCAGAGAGTAGCAACTCACTATTTTCATCAGCTTTCATCCTAATTAATAATAGTTTGGAGAGTTGATTCCAACGTGTCACCTCACACTCCACATTGATGTCATTAACATTAACCACATTGTGCTTTGACAACAACTTTAACCACTCGTTATACCAGCTAATCTTATTCTTTATTACTGCCTTGGCTATTATATTGGGTAACCGATTATTTCCCAATTGAGACAATGCACGATCTATATATTTTATATGTAGCCGATATGTGTATAGATATGTACTGTTTAAGTTAGTTTCTAACTTTACAAAATAAAGTAAAGTAATTTTGCAATTTCTCTACTTCCTCATGTTGCATCCAGGCCCACACTTGGGCCGCATAGCACATAACGGATCGAGATATTGCATGGAACAATTTAACCTTGGTACTGAAGTAGAAGTTTTTATTTGACCAAAGAACATTAGCGGCATTGTTGAGAGCTAGTTTCGCAGAGCTAAACATTTTTCATTAAGATGCGTTTTAAAGTTCAGGGTAGAGGTTAAGGTCACACCTAAATAATTATAACTTTTGACAATTTCTATTGGGATTCCATCATAATTCCACTTTTCATTTTTTGCTAGTTTTCCTCCATGTGGTTTGAATACAACAATTTTAGATTTAGTTAGATTTACCAAAAGACACCATTCCTTACAATATGTTTCAAAGTTGTGTATCATTCTTCTCAGGGTAATAATGTTATCCGCTATTATGACAATATCGTCGGCATAAGCAAGTAATTTAACTTTAAGACCGGCTATATTCATACCCCCGTCAAGCTCATCATAGAGATTATGGTTGACCCGCCGTAAACAAACCCCACAGACTCGCTGATTTAAATGTTTGGGTACTTCTAGACCACTTAGAAACTCACGGCTTTTTGCGTTTGGTCAAAAATTGGCCTAAAACGACTGGAAAAATCCGAAAAGTTAAAAATATAATTATTTTTACCCTCTTTAAAAAATTATAGATGGCGGACGCACTTTAAAGTTTTTTGGAGGCCTATATACTAAGGTGGCAGGAACTGGACAGTTGTTACGGATATCGTGCCTGTAGTGAAAATTAAAATATCTACTTTGACGTTTGGGTCCTAAAACTTCCTTATAGAGGACCTGATAGTCATTTTCATCAAACTTAATATTACTAAACGAATGAACATTAGGTAAAAACAGGATAGAGGTTGCAGCCTCTTTACAAATTTATTTGACTTGCTATGCAAATGTTTGTGTAATGGCTTCAAGCGAGTGCGTTCCGTCAAATGAGGAACTCAAAAGCTCTTCTATAATTGCTAGAAAAGCTTTTAACCGTTAAAAACAGAGTAACCCTTTATATTAATTCCTAAATTGTATTTAAATTCCTCCCATCTATCGACAGCTACTTTTATCATATTTAAACTCGCCGTAGCTTTTCTATTGTTGCTATCAACATATTTCTCTAGTCCCTGGTATTAATACTCACTAGGACACACACACGCCTAGTGTGTGTGTGTGTTTTCCTTTTTTTTTAAAAAAAAAAGAAGAAAAATAAAGAAGGAAAGGAAAGTGTTATTAAGATATTTTCTTCACGTGACCCGGTTTTTTTGGTCATAGGGCTTTAAAACAGCGAGGTGAAAATATCTTCTGACACACCCATAAAGCTCTTCGCCAAATAAATTTTGGAAAAAAAAGCAGCCCTAGTGTAACTTTGATAGATGTTATAAGGGATGATGTAGAAAGAGAAGTAAAAGAAATACTCCGAGAGTATTGAAATAAATGCGGCACAGAGGAGACGGAGGGTTGTATAAAGCAAGTACATGAAGGTAAGAGATTTGTTCCAAAGTATTTTTATATGGAAGAGTGCGAGGAGGGGAGAGAAGTAAAAAGAAATGTTTTGAATTTGTCTAAGCCCTGTTGACAAGGCGATCCCGAGCACGAGTGTACGATACACTGTATATACGCGCACACTGCTACCTCCGCCCCAAAACCTTCTTACAACATCGCGCTAAGTAAAAAAAGCTTTTTTTTCTTTCAAAATGTAAATTATGAACATTGTTCTGGTGTGTTTTTATAAGGTCGAGGATGAAGAAAGTGGAAGAGAGGAGGAGGGATCTAGTAGACTTGTGAAATTGGCAAGTTAGGATGCGGAGTTGCTGCGTGATAAGTGCTCGACCCTCTTCCGTCTGCCCCCTGTCCCCCCCCTCCCAAACAGAAAAAAACCCTAATGAAATAAATAATAGAAGGCTAAGTTTGAGTGGCAAGTCGGTACCTAGCTTTCTACCGTGAACTTTTCCTAAATCATGCATCTCCCTTCTTGTAAACTGAGAACGCTTTTCTTTTCCTCCGTCCCCTCACTCTCCGACTTCTATTAATGACTAGGCACACGTTATCTTAGTTGATTCTTTCAGAAAGAAGAATTTTGACATGAACTTCGAGCCGTGAAACTGTATCACGAGAGAAAATTACAACAGTCTGTATGATGCTGACGATGACCACCGAACTTTTAATCCGAAGCTGATAGGTTAAAGTTGCAGAAGATCGTGAACGGTATAAATGTTTCAATACGCTTCTGCGGGTAGAAAGAGGTCTATTCTTCGAGAAGTAATAAAAAAAAAAAAAAATAAATAAAATACGTGTGGAGTAACGGTACACCCGTTAGGAACGAAGTTCCTTACACTTTTCTATGAAAGTTATAATATCAAACTGCTAGGTATACCTTGCTAACTACTTATGGCTGAGTTAGAAAAGAGACGAAATGAAAAGTAACTCAATATTTGTACTTACAGGAATTAAGCCAAAATTAAAAGAAAAGCATTTTGTTTAGTATCGAAGCGAGCGTCTTGCAATAAATATGTATTGAATATTGAAACAAAAGTCTATCATGTTGAGTTTATAGTTAAGAGTGTGGTTGCGTTGATTGAATAGAGAACAGTCCTGACCCTTGTATGAAATAGGCTTGTTCCAACAACACTTCAAACTAGTCCCAAACTAGTTTCCAACTGTACGACGCATGCGCATTAGCAAAAAACGGTCAATTTTGGTCCGTTGCGCGTGCGTCGGACAGTTCCAAACCAGTTTGAAGTGTAATTGGAACAAACCTAATGTATCACTTATTATTATTATATAGAGGCCCGTGGATCGAGTCCCGGCGCAGAAGTCTATTTATCTCTGTCTGTCTCCCGTTGTCAATAATAATTATAAATGTAAACAGTCTGTAGTATGAATACTACCAAAAATTTAAACATGTATCACTTTACTTCGCAAAAACTTCTGTTTGTATCAAGTTAAAATTTTACATGCTACATGCCTGTTTCAATTTTACTTTACACGATTAGACAATGTGCTGAAATTTTTATTAACTCGATACGTTAGACCGTAGAATATCGGTTGTTTTGTCTTTTTTATACGTTTAGGTTCGCATTAATAAATTTAGCGATATTTATAACTTCATAGCGGCGTCGCTGTGGATTTATTTAAAGTTCCACCTTGTAAACGAGGCATTCACTAATCTATAATCATAGATATGACAAACAGTGGTAAACCATATTAGTAAGGCTAAATTGTATCGATGTGAATAACGTTTCACATATCAGAGCCACTAAACTATCAAATCGTAGATAGTAAATTAAGAAATATATACATAAACTCATCAGTCATTCCATCCAAGTAATAAATGATATTGGAATCCATGACCTATATCAACTCAAATTAATATCTTCATATCGAATGTCTAACTAAAGCAATATATTAATTAAATAAATACATATTTCTAAAAATACGAAAAAAAAAAACAATAATAATACGTAAAGACAATGTTAAAAGTCTACATAAAAAAAGTAATTTTTTAAGCGTAAACGATAACATAGTTAAGATATTTAAAGCTAGCACATATATGTATACTTTTCGTAGAACACCTTATATAAAACTTTAAACAAAAAAATCGGTCCGAGACAACTCAGAAAAACTTTCTCATATACGAGTTCGTAATTACTTAGCCTAATTTTTTCCATTTATTAGTTTTCGTATATACATTTAATTATTATTCACATATCATCAAAATTTATAATAAAAAAAACTTCTCCTGGCCGGGGAATCGAACCCGGGCTTAAGCTATTGTAAGCTCATAAGTTATTTTCTCAAGCCTAGTCTACACTAGTAGACACGTTGCTCAACATGTCTATGACTTCTTCTGAGACCGTCTATTGTCTCGGTCCAGCGTCCACACTGTAGACACTGTCCACTGTTGCACCATTTCAAATGGATAACCATAGACATGCGATTTTTGGTCTAGCAACGAGACCGTAGTCGCCGATAGTTTAGCCCATGTCACCCCGATGTCTATAGAAAAATCGATAGACACCGCCTCTGAGACCAAAATCGCGCAACATTTCTACTAGTATGGACTAGGCTTCAGGAACTAGATTTTTCCCGGGAAAACGGCTTATAATATTAGATTTGTATTTAAATAGACTACGTTTTAGATTTTTTAATCAAAATAGTCGGAACCGTTTTCAAGAAATAAATATTTTCAGGGTTTTCAGAGTTTTTTGGGGGTAACGTCCCCAAATTTGGAGCTGAACTTCATTTCTCGATTTCGCCTCGGGGTATGATTTTTTAGAATATGCCTGGTCGAAGAATATAATTTGGTCAAAATTTGCCCAGTAGTTTAGGCTTCAGGCGTCTGCACAGACGACACTGACACAGACAGACATTTTTTAAAAAACACTTTTTTAGACTCAAGGGACTTCAAAACGTGTAAATCATTCAAAATCTCAAAATAGAATTTTCGCGCCATCACAATAAAAAAAGAGTAAATTAAAATAACTTTCTCATACACATTTATAGTGCAATACACTCCATTNAAAAAAGCTGCACTTTTTGATTGGAATATGCCACTTTCTGTGGTCATAGTTGATGCCAAGAGGTAACTTTTCAGATAGGGAGCTACTTCAAAATCCGTGGAGGACTCAAAATGGCGGCCATTAAAGATGGCGGTCAGTAGCCGCCGTATTGACGCACTAAACGTTTCTGTATCTCATCTCCTAATGGTCCGATTTCGATTTTCTTTTTTTTGTTTTAAAGCTCATTTAATGAAGAAACTTTTTTAGCCTTATACTTTTATCTCTAATCCTTATAGGTTCTGCACAATTTTCAAAAAAACAAATAATTTTTAATTTTTAGGAGTTCTCAAAATCGGGTTTTTCGTGAATATCTCACTAAAGGTCACATTTACAGAAAAATCATGTGATATAAAATTTATAGCTTGGAAAATTTTCTACAAAAAAGAAAGAATAACTTTTATTCATAGGAGTAACCGGTTTGGAGATATCTCGATTCACAGAGTTGTAACGAACAGTATGCACTAAGCACCCCTGACTCTTTAATGTACTCGTATAATCTTATCACTCCTATATACTCGTACTTCTCTTTATATTATGGTACCTATCACATGTTACTAATTAAAGCGAGCGTAGCGAGCTTCCTATATTCAACGAAATATGCCGTCTGTGTGTCTGTCTGTCTGTCTGTGTGTCTGAAACGTACGACGATAACTTTTACAAAAGTTGACCGATTTTAATGAAATTTGGTACACATGTTCATTTTACCAATGCTTAGGATGAGTTCGTTGAACAACGTTGTTTGTCCAAACGTTTGCGCGCAACGCTCGCACGAAATGCCCGAGTAACGTGCGCATCAAAATTAAAATTGGAAATTTAGGACGGGAAAAAATTCTATCTTTATGGTATTCGATGAGATGAACATTTTTTACAAATAAATTTTTCTAGTAAAACCAACAGCGACACCGCTATAAATTTATAAAGATCGTTAAAACTATTACAATCGACCTAAAAGGTTTAAAGTAGAAAAAACAACGTTTTTACTAATATCTTACGCCGCTATACTACTATTATACCCTATATTATTAACTTATAAATCATGATTCAAGATTATTAATTTTTTCAATATTCAATACATATTTATTACATTACAATTCGCTCACTTCAATGATAGAGCCACGCGATGCCTAGTTATAAGATATATTAAATTTTTTCCTTATACATTTATCTCTACACCATAGGGTTCTGCCCTATTTTTTAAAAAAAAAACCTGGAAATTTGACCTTTTGCTCTAATTTCATTGATAAGAAACTTTTTAATTGGGCTATCAAGAAAGACTTCTTTCCACAAAAAAAAATTGATTTTAATCATTTTTAAAACATTTATTACAATTTTAAGGTAAAAATTAAACTATTCTATGAAGCTCTTATGACTCTAAATCACGCCATCAACATTTTCATCTTCCAACTCATCCCTGTAACAAAATAATTATTCTATAATTATTACATATTACATTGAGGAATTGTATCAGCAAAGCAATATTACGATCTTGAAATTGTAAAACGAATTAATAAAATCAATCAGACACACATACCTTTCATTGTATTTATTACTGCATTGTTGACCCCCAGTGCAGTTCGTACATAGTAGCGTACATAGAACCTTTGCCTTTGAACAGGAGCATCGTGTATAGCATCCGGAGCAACTACACTTAACTAATTCTCGGCAGGCAGCCATAATAGAGGGAAGAGTAGACCACACCGGCGTCCACTTCCCAGCAACCATGGTCCATCCCCATCCGTCTAGCCCGGGAATACGTTCCATCACTGAGCATGCACGACCCCAAACTTGTCCTGCCTGGTATGCTGAACGAAGGCAGTGCTGCCTTAGTGCCTCTTTTGTAGGGGGCAGACTTTGCAGACTGCGACTTTTTGAAGTGAAAAGAAGCTTTCGGACCCGATTGACTGAGAAGTCTTCTGCGTCTTTGTGGTAAAGCAAAACAGTAAACTTCTCCAGAATTTTAAAAGTATCGTCAGAAATAGACTGGTGAGGTAGAGAAATAGCTTGGAAGGCTTCAGTAGCTTCAGGAAATGATTTCCACACTTTCCAGGCAGTCTGTTTCCCTTTCATTGCAAATGAAGATGTTACATCTGAACCAGTGAATGCATGGAATCCTCTTAGTGCGACAGCTTTATGCTCACCTATACTATCAAACATAGCATTAATGTTTATATATCTCTGTCCCTTCCCAACACCAAAGAGAATCCACAACTCTTGAAGTCCCGCTGTTTTCAGAATTTCAAAGAAAGATATTGCCAAAACCACTACATCTGTATCTACTGTGCAAATAATGATTTTTTTTTGCTCCTTGTTGAACACTGTCTTTAGCATGGAGAAAAATTCTGCCGTCTGCTTCTTCTTGTTGTCTACATTGTACTCCGTCAATAGAAGTTTCATTCGGCCGAGATGAACGAAGGATGTTATCAATCTCAGTACATATGTGAGCCCAATGAAACTTCAAAAATGCATATTCTCCAAGTAACTTGAAGAGTTCTGTTTTATTCTGGTCGCAGCATAGGAAATCATTCCAATTTTTTGGTAGCACATTTCCTTGTGCCACTTGGCGACGAAGACCAACGCCTCTTTTATCTCTTACACGTTTCTTCAGACATGTTTTTGAATATGTATCCCAAGAAATGTGTATTCTGTTTGCATGAAACCTCTCAGAATCATTCAAAAGTTTGTTTTTGAATTCAGTATCACAGTATTCTCCAAATGTCCTTGATGTTTTGGGTGGAAGAGCATGTGCTAGTGCTGCACCATCGTAAATTATTGTATCACAGAATCCTTCAAATTGTGGAGGAACAACGGCTTCTTCCAGGATTTTAAGTAGCTGAGATTTCTGACATGATCGCAGAACACCATTTGAGGAGAGCGAAGGAGGGGCACTGGCATTTTCGTATTCAAAAAACTTGTCCAAATCCAAGTTTCTGTTTTGACTTACAATGAAAGCCCTAGAGAAAAGCTCAACATCATTTCTCAAGTCAGAAATTGTTGGGGCAGAAACCTTGTTTCGAGCAAAGCCAAAGAACTTAATCCGATTTTGTTTCAAAGGTGCAAATACACTAACTTTTGCGCCGTTACTCAAACGGTTTTCCACGTAGTTCTTGTACAGCTGTAAAGCTTTTTCTTCAGCACCAACCAAAGCTTTTACCCGCTCTTGATCCATTAAAACCTTTGTGTCCCAAACCACAAGATCACATGAGTTTTCCTCAAAAGGGTTTCCGAACTCAAGGAAGCTTCTTTTTAAAGATTCTTTTTGGTCCTGAAACTTGCTCTGATAAGCAGCGTACTGTTCATGGTGGTGGCTGTCAGTACTGTCAGTTTTCCTCGCTGACTCAAACTCATCGAGAATGCTAACTAACTGTGGCCCAGAAAGCATCCATCTTTTCAACATGGCTGGATCTTGCAACAAACCTACAGCACCACCATTTCCTTTTATCAGGGCATTGTTTTGCTCGTGAGCTTGGTCTACAGCGAGTGCAGAAAAAGGATTGTTGGTTTTACGGATTACAAATTGACCTTTGCAAAAGTATTCATGAACACTGGGTGCTGTGTCTTTTAGTTCTTCCAAGTCTTTTATATGGATTGGCAACCAACGAGCATAGTGGGGATGGTCCATCAGAAAAAACCATGGTGCTAACTTCTTAAGCGTCTGTGTGTACAATTCGTAGTTACCATCCCTAATCGACCGAATGAAAGATAGGAGAAGTATCTCCAGGTTTAGGACTAGTAGCCAGAATCGAAAAGTAGGAGAGTTTAAACGTTTTTCTTCAATCCATTCTTCTACTGGAATATCTGGCTTTCCTTGCGTAAATGCTTCGTTGAGCAGACTGTATAAAACCGCAGCAGTCTTCTGATGGATCGCTCTTGCTTTTGTGACATGGGTTACTTTAAGACACGCTTCGGCTCCAGCCTCTGTCTTGATTCCAGAGTTTGCCACCATACTAGTCCAGCCACTACCTTCAAGAATCTGGCCAAGCACTTTCAAAAAGGCTTGCTCAATATGAAAGGCTCCAAACATGGCTACAAACTTAGATTCACCGTAAACATCAGGCCAGTTCCACTGGATGGATTTAGTCAAAGCAAATAGAGGTTGGTCCACACATATGACAGGAGTTTGTCCTGGGTTTAAAAATGTAGTAATTTTTTTTATTTGTTCCATTGCATGCTTCAGCATTGACGGTGAAGAAGAGCTTTCATTGAATAGGGGTAAAAGAGAACTACGCGTTAATTCAAACGAAGAAGAACATTTTCTTGAAGCATGGAAAACTGCCCAAGAGAGATCTAGAGGCCCGTCTTTTCTGTCAATAAGGATGTGGTCTAGCCATTCCTGTTCCATTTTCCACTCAGATCCTAATTCTGAAATTGACATTTTAGAAGAGTTGGTTTGATTTGCTTTTGGCACAGGTGGCTCTTTCGAGGGCAATGTTACAGGCTTGACAATGCTGTAGCTATCTGGAAGCTCTGGGACTTGTCTGTTATTTTGATCAACATATGAAAAACTTGTGACAGTTTTACGAGGCGCACCAACTTCTCCTTTAGCGGGAATTTGAAATATTGAAATTGCTGTTCCATGAAAAGACGATTCTGAAGTTGTGCTGCTGTAGTTATGATCAATGTTGTCGTACGCACTAATTACAAAAAGGCCATGAAGCAAGTTTGAGGGACATATTACACCTTCTTCCTGAGCTCTGAAAATCTCCAAGAAAGCAAGACTTGCTGTTATCTCCCTAATTCTGTTTGGTGATATTGAGAGACCTCTTTCATGCATGGCTTCAATTATTGTATTATTTCTTGTTCTTCCAAATACAGACAGGCCTAGGTATAATGGAACAGGTGGTTCATGATTTTTCTTGTGACGAACAATGTTGCCTTTTGGGATGCTTTCGGTGTGGTTGAAAACAATTAATTGGCTGATGGTCAAAGCAGGCTGAGTTGGTCTAGTTGTGTTCTCTGCTGAAGTGTGCCCATGGAGTAAATCACACACTAGAGCCAGAAGTTCTGGGGGAACGCTTGCAATTTGTTGGCTATCATTCAGGTGACCATCAAAAGTAACTTTTTTCTGGGTTATGACCTTTCTAATTTGTTTAATGAATCTTTCACACGCAACAGCATCATCATCAAGGTTTTCAGACGGAACATTTTGGAAGATATTAGCACGATCTCGGTGCAGAAAGTAGTCTCTGCCTGAAAGTTGAGCTTTGAGTTCTGGGAAGTGATCGAGAATTCTCTCTCGTAGACGGGTAGTATGTGTATTTTTAATGTCTTTACTTTCCACGCCCAAAAGATTTGCTAGACTGTTTACATAAATAGTTTTAAGATGAGGCATTTTGAATACAACCTCAGTATTTCCAGATTGGCAGGCCTGAATTTTCTCTCTTATAAAGCGTGCAACGGAAGCAAATGCCATACTTTCGCAGACAGAGCTGATATCTTCCTCTTTTACTCCGCTTGGTGTTCTCAGACAATTTGTCAGATTTGTATAGCACTTTGAATGGTACTTTGCTTCTTTGGCAACTAAATCGCCACCTTCGAGGAAAGCTTTAAGTTCAACATTATTGTTAATTTCAGCACATTTCTTTAGTTTATCGTCTTGTAAAGAAGCAACCTTATACAAAGGTTTTCGTCTAGCACCCTTCTCATTGCATATAAAACATATTTCATCATTCATTTTAATAGATAATCTTGTACGGCCACCAGATCTTGTTTTTTTTTCATTGGGCTCTAATGGAGTTTGTGGACAGTCCTGAGATAACGTATTGGGCAAGGACGATGAACGTTTGCGTTTTTCTACCCTGTCAAGTTTTGTTTTGTTGAAGTTAAGAGCACACGTTTTGTGCCACTTTGCCTTGTTCTTTCGCAATGTTCCTTCTATTCCTTCTCCCTCATTTAACATTTGTAAATCCAAACCATGGGGCACTGCTCCTAGATTTTGAAATCCAATTAAATTTTCTGCAAGCGTTCTGTAGCCAGCACCAACAAGTGATTCGGCAGTGTGTGTGGCAGGGCAAATCAAGTCTTTAACGCTGCCTTTCTGACACAAACAACATTTGGTCCAATCAATGGCACTTGAAGGAGATTCAAAGTTAATATCTGCCAGTCGCAGACTCCTTGAAGCCATATTCAAAAAGTTTCAATACTGCCAACAAAAATATTTAATCTTAAACACAGAAGACTAATTAATAGAAATGAGTAAAAACAAGAATGTATATAAATTAGGTGTGCAATCTTGCATGCAAGATATTGAGCTGAGCGTGCATTTCAATCTTAAACAATAAACATTTTTATTTATTAACAGCTGAATTGGATCAAAAAGAGTATTTTTTAATTTTTAATTAAAAAGTTTTTTTTTCTATTTTACCCCCTCTTATATAAAAATAGCACAAAAGTGAACATATCAACAATAACTGTATTACACCTAAAAAATTTTTCAATGACATGCATCTTTTATTTTAACTTTTGTACCCTGTACCTCTGTTTACCATTTTGGACAATTTCAGTTTTATACCTTCTTGTGGTTGGTCACGTTGATGTGGTAATACAAAAGCTTTGCTTCGCTTAGCTCAATAAAGTACTAAAATATCCATCTTTTACGAAAATATGAAATCGTTTAAATGGCCGGTGTCTAATAAAACATCGGTTTTATGTTATTATGTGGTACTAAACCCTTTTAACACTAAAATAAATATTTAAATCAAAGATGTACTACTATCATATTAATGCGTGTAATTTTAAATATTTCATTAATTAAGCTTAAGTATGAAAACTCTCCCACTTACCTTTTCAAATAAGTTCTTCAACAGCACAACAAACGATGTACACGTAAATAATACACTGTAAAATGTTTAGTTAAAAAATGTAAGAAACACTCAAACACCGCAACTAAAGGAGAGATAAATTGCACTATAAAAGTAACGAGTTCAACCTTTCACGTTTAGCTATAGAACAGAACTGAGGTTAATATTTTTATTTGATGAGAAGATAACAAATCAAAACAAAAGGCAAGGGTTGAAAAGATAACAACTACTAAGAAGGGCAAAATTGACAAATAAAAAAAAGATTAAGGGACTAAGAAGGTATGATAAGGAATATAAGAGGGGGTTAGATTGAAAGAGAAATAAATATTACAGATAAAACAGTCGATTTAGAGTGAAATAGCTATGACTAGGTAAGTTATAGTAAGTGAATCGGCCGTATTCATCTTCATAGGTCTAAAAGTCATTAATGGTAGGGGATAACCCTATTTCAATCTTTATTTATTTATTTTTTTATAAAATAACAATATTTCATAATTAATATTATATGGTACCATAATAAGAGAAGTTTATAGGAGTGTTAAGATTATAACCGAGTTGTAATCGAAGTCCAATAGTTTACCATGTGAGTAATACAATATACGTGTACAAAATACTCATCTCATGTCTTTAGTCTTTCATGAGTCATGAGTACATACTGTTCGTTACAACTCTGTGAATCGAGATATCTCCAAACCGGTTACTCCTATGAATAAAAGTTATTCTTCCTTTTTTGTAGAAAATTTTCCAAGCTATAAATTTTATATCACATGATTTTTCTGTAAATGTGACCTTTAGTGAGATATTCACGAAAAACCCGATTTTGAGAACTCCTAAAAATTAAAAATTATTTGTTTTTTTGAAAATTGTGCAGAACCTAAAAGGATTAGAGATAAAATTATAAAGATAAAAAAGTTTCTTCATTAAATGAGCTTTAAAACAAAAAAAAGAAAATCGAAATCGGACCATTAGGAGATGAGATACAGAAACGTTTAGTGCGTCAATACGGCGGCTACTGACCGCCATCTTTAATGGCCGCCATTTTGAGTTCTCCACGGATTTTGAAGTGAAAACTTAAGTATGAAAACTCTTCCACTTACCTTTTCAAATAAGTTCTTCAACAGCACAACAAACGATGTACACGTAAATAATACACTGTAAAATGTTTAGTTAAAAAATGTAAGAAACACTCAAACACCGCAACTAAAGGAGAGATAAATTGCACTATAAAAGTAACGAGTTCAACCTTTCACGTTTAGCTATAGAACAGAACTGAGGTTAATATTTTTATTTGATGAGAAGATAACAAATCAAAACAAAAGGCAAGGGTTGAAAAGATAACAACTACTAAGAAGGGCAAAATTGACAAATAAAAAAAAGATTAAGGGACTAAGAAGGTATGATAAGGAATATAAGAGGGGGTTAGATTGAAAGAGAAATAAATATTACAGATAAAACAGTCGATTTAGAGTGAAATAGCTATGACTAGGTAAGTTATAGTAAGTGAATCGGCCGTATTCATCTTCATAGGTCTAAAAGTCATTAATGGTAGGGGATAACCCTATTTCAATCTTTATTTATTTATTTTTTTATAAAATAACAATATTTCATAATTAATATTATATGGTACCATAATAAGAGAAGTTTATAGGAGTGTTAAGATTATAACCGAGTTGTAATCGAAGTCCTATAGTTTACCATGTGAGTAATACAATATACGTGTACAAAATACTCATCTCATGTCTTTAGTCTTTCATGAGTCATGAGTACATACTGTTCGTTACAACTCTGTGAATCGAGATATCTCCAAACCGGTTACTCCTATGAATAAAAGTTATTCTTCCTTTTTTGTAGAAAATTTTCCAAGCNCGGTCTTATGCAAGGGATAATAAAGTGTGCATTAACGACCTCCAGATGGATAGACAAGCGGTCTTATGCAAGGGATAATAAAGTGTGCATTAACGACCTCCAGATGGATAGACAAACGGTCTTATGCAAGGGATAATAAAGTGTGCATTAACGACCTCCAGATTGATAGACAAACGATCTTATGCAAGGAATAATAAAGTGTGCATTAACGTCCTCAAGACAGACCGACAAACGCAAGGGATAAGAACTTGTACATTAACGACCTCCTGACAGACCGACAAACGCCAGGGATAATAAATTGTACATTAACGACCTCCTGATAGACCGACAAACGCAAGGGATAATAAATTGTACATTAACGACCTCCTGACAGACCGACAAACGCAAGGGATAATAAATTAAATTAGAGAACCTTAAAAAGAAAACACTTGATGATTGGTTTCGTTAACTTTTGAATTAATTGATTTTATTATTAAATTATCAATTTCTATTTAGTAAGGTTTTAGGGGGTCATTTGCCCTTACCAGTTAAACTAAGAAGTAACAGGGGGAACCTGGTTATCGGAGAGGGGTGTAAGGGAAGGGTCGAAACAATTATTTCCATTATCTCGTTTTATAAAATGGGCTTGGAGAAGGGAGGAATACTTTTGAACCTTATCGCACGAGAGAGAAAATTAATTCTTCAATTGGGTAAAAACATTTTAAAAGGGTATCGTAGATTCGGAAGCGAAGAAAGCAGTTTTCGTATAAAAAAGCAAAAACTTTATCAGTTAACGATCAGATCGGAGGAGAAAGAGAAAAGTATTTTAATTAATAACTTCTTTGCAATTGTTTTATTTTAATTCACAAAAAATTATCTAACTTATTTCCTTCTAAACCTACTTTAACATGTCAGCTGATACACTTTACAAATCGGAAACTAATGCAAGCTTATGGAAAGAATGAGTTGCCCCCCGACCTTCTTTTGTTTATTAGAAAATGTAACGAAGCGTATTTCCAAGTCGTATTCTCGTGTTGAAAAAAACAACCTTTTTGAAGAACCCAAAGAGAAAACACGAAAAAACCCGGGTTTGAAATCTTTTCACAACTTTTCCTTTTTTTTTTCATTTACAATACTTGAAAAAAATCTTTGAACTTTACTCACTGAAAAAACATTACTCCCAGCCTTTTACATCTTTACTTCAAGTCGGACAAAATTATAAAAAATAAAGTTGGTTTTATTTTTACAAAAAAAGAAAGTATTCGGAAGAGCAATGAGTGTTGAAAGTTTAAGCAATTAATTTTCTTGTAAAGTAAAGTAAAAGAACTGCTTATTTCGAGTATTTCCCATTTTCTTAGAGGGAAGTTAAAAAATATTAAATGCTTTAACACCTTACTTTAATGATGATGGGCACGCAATTCAAACTTCTCAGCTACATTTTAACACTTGTAAGAGAAGCTATAATTTGTTGGGATATTCTCTTATTTCCAAAATTACCCTTTTTTCTCTTCATTATTAATATTATTCTAATAATGAATATTTTTAACTAGTTGTAGTTTTGTGCTTCTCTACAAAGTGTGCTATTTCAATGCATTTTGTTTTTAGTTTGATAGGTTTTATCTATTATCTTCAAGCAACTTAAGCATTGTTTTATTGAGCAATAATATCTATGTTTCTCCTCCTACCTTCGATAAAATATAATTGACTTCCCTCTCGATTAGTAATTGTCTGAAGAATTATTTTTAAATGTTAACTTTCCAGCTTTATAACACTATAGTTAAGGCCATTCGGTCCTACAGTATTGAACTCTGGGGTTGCACCAAGTGTTCCAACTCCTATCAGACAGACCATATCCTAAGAAGAATAGTCCACGTTTTATTCTATGTTTCTAACTCCACCCTTTACAACGATCTTAAAATCCCCTTTGTCCATGACCTAGCCATATCTCAATACAAATCCTTCCATGACTCCATATCCCAACACCCCAATCCTTTAATTCACAACCTGTCATTACCATTCATTCCTGGAAATCCTTCTCGACGTCTAAAGCAGTGGCCACGTGATTAATTTAATTTCTACTGCTTCTATTGATTAATTTCTAAATACATGTGTCCATTGTATTAATTCAAGCTAGTATCTGTAAGTACTGTTAATGGACAGTTCCTCACTCCAAATCAATATTAAATCATTGTAAAAACTCACATTAATATTGCTTTTAACATAGAAATATGTAGTTGCAATTTTTCTAATAAAAAAGCAGAGGTTTGTCCCCTATTCCTTGGTTGGTTTGAAAAGTATGTCCTAAAAAGAAGTCTTTTCCCTAGTATTATCTTCCAAGCTACAGAAGAGGGCTCAAATCCATCCTTTATTAGTTTTGATTTTGTTTGTGTGTGTGGCCTGGCTGTTGTTAAAATCTTTATGGGAAATTAACCCCTTGCAGTCCTCCAATTGAGCTGTACAAAACTCAGTTCTAATATAAAAACATTCTATTAAATGTTATTATGGTTATCATCTATAAAATATTATATAAATGAATTAGAACTGAATTAAAAACTGGATAGTTGTTACTTTTAAGTGACTCTTTTTTTCAGATAGCAATATTATTTTATTGATAACAATTAGAAATCTTTTTAAGGTTTTTTTTTGTCATAAAAGGAAGCTATATTAAAAATTTTAAACATTTACAAAACAAAAATAAAATGTTCTTTTTACAGTCTGATGCATTATATTTGGTTTTTATTTTCAAATCCAGTGGTGGTTAGCTTAAACCGTTTACACATTTATTTTCGGAGTGAACCTTTTAGAATCAACCTTTTAGCCACATTCAATTTTCTTCCGTTTAAATCCTTTTAATTGAAATATTTAACTACACACGGATGTAGTGATTTCCTGGATTTAAGTAGGGCACGGACCCTTTCTCCTTGGACACTTAACAAAATACCAACTATGGCTGACACTGATATGATAGGCGAATCAACTGTCGCTGACACTGATATGATAGCTGAACCAACTATCGTTGGCACTGATACGATAGCTGAACCAACTATCGCTGACAGTGTTATGATAGCTGAACCAACTATCGCGGACACTGATATGATAGCTGGTGAGTTGTCAGGCTCTGCTCTGACAATTTTTATCACATAAAGAAATCCTATTACCATGGAATTGTGCTCCAGGAGATAGCGTGAAGAAAGTATCTGACTAACATTAAGCTANATGGTATCAAATAACAGCTCGATAAATAATAAGCAGCTCAATTATTTATGTATATGTATTCAATATGTGTATTTTTTTTTTACCGTATATAATTAAGAGAGTAGAGAGCCAGCGTGACCGTGTGGATTAAACCACGTCTGCTCGGCCATTACTGAGTCATGAGTGGAACGAGATGGGGTTCGATTCCTTGCCGTGACACTCTGATTTATATGGCTCACTATTGAACACATCATACTCGCTTCGGCGGTACAATGTACATATGTATGATGTGTGATGTGGCTGGAACTCTCTACCATAGGGCGTAAAAAGGGCCTAAGTTAAGTGATGGCCTAATTGTAAGGTTCGAATAAGTGGTTCAGTGGTTCGTCCTACCCGTTCTAGTATGAAGTACTAAACTACTACTACTACTACTACTAATTAAGAGTGTAGATATGGTTAATGAGCTAAATTATGTTGAAAAATTAAAGGAAAGGAAGGGAAAACTAATTCATGGATTAGATCACAAAGAGCTTATGAGTTGACATGACGTAAAGAACCCTATAAATTAAGTGCCGAAATGAACAAGTTTAAAAAAAGGTTTATGTGGTTATAATCCGTTTTCCCTACCATAGGAATTTATTATTCATTATTTATTATTCAGATCCGGCCCTTCAACCACAACATTAGACCCCTGATTTAATCTGTTGTCTTGAACTCAGTTTGATATCTTTAAAGAAAATGATTGATTTTTAATAATTCCCTATTTGTATAGTCTATTGTTCCCTTGTCAATCATTTTGAGAACTTTAAAGGAAATTAATAATTTTTATTTACTTTCTATTTGTTTTATCTATTGTTCTCTTGTCAATCATTTTGACACCTCTAAAGCAAATTATTGATTTTTATTAAATTCAAATAACAGCTCGATAAATAATAAGCAGCTCACCAACAAACTTTTAATATTTGTTTTATAAAAAACTTTTTTCCCGTACTATTATAGCTATAAGAGTGCCAAATTTCAAGTTTCTATTTCTGGAGTTACTTGATAGTGAATCATTAACAAAAATTAAGAAACTATTTTTGAAAAGGCTTACTACTATTAACATTGGCTCAATTATTTACTGTGTTCTAAGCTGCTTAAGCTTAATCAAAGTTTCAAAGCCCATCTTAATAAAAAGCAGAGATAATATTATGAGGATGAGAATTGGTTAGTTAAAACCTGGCCATGCGCACTGCCCTCCTCTCAGATTTTATATTGTCCAATTATTTTATTTTTATATCACAGAAAATGTATTGACTGTAAAAAAATAATAAAAGTTGGTTTAGTTGCAGTAACTTTATTTATTTATTTAGTTGATTCGTTTGTTTAAAGTTAGGTACGGATTGTTTTTATGGACTGTATAGAAGTGAAACCTGTGTATACTGATATAAAATATTGGATAACGAGATTTATATTTTTGTTATTTTATTTCTCCGGCACCCTGTTTATTTCCAGGTAACTTGTTGGATATCGGGGTAAATATTTCCCCCGATTTATCCGTATATTTTACCTTTCAGTTCTTTTGTTTTAAACACAAAAGAAGATATTTTTTCCCCTCATCGTTTTCTCTATGCTTTTGCTCTTGCGGTCGTTAACAATTCAATTTTATACATATACTCTTTTGAATCTGTTTTTTTATTTTTTTTTTATCGATGTATGCCTCTATATTACACCAAAGTTGCACTAAAAGTAACGTAAACAATAAATATCTACTTATATGGTATCAAATAACAGCTCGATAAATAATAAGCAGCTCAATTATTTATGTATATGTATTCAATATGTGTATTTTTTTTTTACCGTATATAATTAAGAGAGTAGAGAGCCAGCGTGACCGTGTGGATTAAACCACGTCTGCTCGGCCATTACTGAGTCATGAGTGGAACGAGATGGGGTTCGATTCCTTGCCGTGACACTCTGATTTATATGGCTCACTATTGAACACATCATACTCGCTTCGGCGGTACAATGTACATATGTATGATGTGTGATGTGGCTGGAACTCTCTACCATAGGGCGTAAAAAGGGCCTAAGTTAAGTGATGGCCTAATTGTAAGGTTCGAATAAGTGGTTCAGTGGTTCGTCCTACCCGTTCTAGTATGAAGTACTAAACTACTACTACTACTACTACTAATTAAGAGTGTAGATATGGTTAATGAGCTAAATTATGTTGAAAAATTAAAGGAAAGGAAGGGAAAACTAATTCATGGATTAGATCACAAAGAGCTTATGAGTTGACATGACGTAAAGAACCCTATAAATTAAGTGCCGAAATGAACAAGTTTAAAAAAAGGTTTATGTGGTTATAATCCGTTTTCCCTACCATAGGAATTTATTATTCATTATTTATTATTCAGATCCGGCCCTTCAACCACAACATTAGACCCCTGATTTAATCTGTTGTCTTGAACTCAGTTTGATATCTTTAAAGAAAATGATTGATTTTTAATAATTCCCTATTTGTATAGTCTATTGTTCCCTTGTCAATCATTTTGAGAACTTTAAAGGAAATTAATAATTTTTATTTACTTTCTATTTGTTTTATCTATTGTTCTCTTGTCAATCATTTTGACACCTCTAAAGCAAATTATTGATTTTTATTAAATTCCTGTTTGTATAATCTATTGTTCTCTTGTAAATTATTTTGACATCTATAAAGAAAATTATTGATAAAGCAGGATGTGGAGAAGGAATAAGGAATGCACGGGACACTCACAGGGGGTGGAGAAGGAACGGAAGCAGATTATAATGACGGATTAATGTTTAGAGTTAATTTTAAAGACATAGGTAATTATGTTGTTTACCGAATTTCTTCTCAGCTGTGCATCCTCCCAGTTTTCTTCTCCTCTCCCTTCGTTTTCTCTCGGAAAATGGATATTGAAGCTTGTGAAAAAACTTTTTTATATTGATAAAACGTTCACCTCTTCGTCGAGTTCAGGGCTCATTCTCCTTTCCATTGTAGAAAGAAGAGTACGCCTTAATAAAAGCAGATGGTGTGGAAATAGCTACGTAGAATTCTTTTGCGAGGCATAGGCGTCGCTTATCTGTAGTGAACGTGTTTTTGTATTACCCCCAATTTAAGGCTTCCATGACCTTAACACTTCATACTTTTTGTTAGTTAAAATAGCATTGAACCCTGTTCACATGATGGTATAAGATATCGCATGGACGGACACTCACAATAAGTTAAATAGGAATGTTTTACAGTCTATTTTACCATCTCTAAAACGATTTTTTTTTTTATCACATTGGATAGCAAAGGTCCTAGGCTAGGTTTCCGATTTTAAGGATGTCAGATGCAATTGGAAATTGAGTGTCACAGGTATAACATACAGAAACAATTTCATTTGACTAAACATTTTTTTAAATTTTTTATTAAACTTACCTATTTAGGATCTAGATGCTGTTAAGGTGCTACTTTATGAANTTTTATAAAAAACTTTTTTCCCGTACTATTATAGCTATAAGAGTGCCAAATTTCAAGTTTCTATTTCTGGAGTTACTTGATAGTGAATCATTAACAAAAATTAAGAAACTATTTTTGAAAAGGCTTACTACTATTAACATTGGCTCAATTATTTACTGTGTTCTAAGCTGGTTAAGCTTAATCAAAGTTTCAAAGCCCATCTTAATAAAAAGCAGAGATAATATTATGAGGGTGAGAATTGGTTAGTTAAAACCTGTGGTTGGTTTGAAACTTATGTCCTAAAAAGAAGTCTTTTTTTCCCTAGTATTATCTTCTAAGCTTCAGAAGAGGGCTCAAATCCATCCTTTATTAGTTTTGATTTTGTTTGTGTGTGTGGCCTGGCTGTTGTTAAAATCTTTATGGGAAATTAACCCCTTGCAGTCCTCCAATTGAGCTGTACAAAACTCAGTTCTAATATAAAAACATTCTATTAAATGTTATTATGGTTATCATCTATAAAATATTATATAAATGAATTAGAACTGAATTAAAAACTGGATAGTTGTTACTTTTAAGTGACACTTTTTTTCAGATAGCAATATTATTTTATTGATAACAATTAGAAATCTTTTTAAGGTTTTTTTTTTGTCATAAAAGGAAGCTATATTAAAAATTTTAAACATTTACAAAACAAAAATAAAATGTTCTTTTTACAGTCTGATGCATTATATTTGGTTTTTATTTTCAAATCCAGTGGTGGTTAGCTTAAACCGTTTACACATTTATCTTCGGAGTGAACCTTTTAGAATCAACCTTTTAGCCACATTCAATTTTCTTCCGTTTAAATCCTTTTAATTGAAATATTTAACTACACACGGATGTAGTGATTTCCTGGATTTAAGTAGGGCACGGACCCTTTCTCCTTGGACACTTAACAAAATACCAACTATGGCTGACACTGATATGATAGGCGAATCAACTGTCGCTGACACTGATATGATAGCTGAACCAACTATCGTTGGCACTGATACGATAGCTGAACCAACTATCGCTGACAGTGTTATGATAGCTGAACCAACTATCGCGGACACTGATATGATAGCTGGTGAGTTGTCAGGCTCTGCTCTGACAATTTTTATCACATAAAGAAATCCTATTACCATGGAATTGTGCTCCAGGAGATAGCGTGAAGAAAGTATCTGACTAACATTAAGCTANCATTCTCCTTTCCATTGTAGAAAGAAGAGTACGCCTTAATAAAAGCAGATGGTGTGGAAATAGCTACGTAGAATTCTTTTGCGAGGCATAGGCGTCGCTTATCTGTAGTGAACGTGTTTTTGTATTACCCCCAATTTAAGGCTTCCATGACCTTAACACTTCATACTTTTTGTTAGTTAAAATAGCATTGAACCCTGTTCACATGATGGTATAAGATATCGCATGGACGGACACTCACAATAAGTTAAATAGGAATGTTTTACAGTCTATTTTACCATCTCTAAAACGATTTTTTTTTTTATCACATTGGATAGCAAAGGTCCTAGGCTAGGTTTCCGATTTTAAGGATGTCAGATGCAATTGGAAATTGAGTGTCACAGGTATAACATACAGAAACAATTTCATTTGACTAAACATTTTTTTAAATTTTTTATTAAACTTACCTATTTAGGATCTAGATGCTGTTAAGGTGCTACTTTATGAATCGCATTGTGTAAGTGTATTTGGTTTTTTGGTTGATACAATTCCTTATTGCATAGTGTTAAACACCAAAATTGTATCGTCTAAACGGGGAATAAGATCCCATTTATATTATGTCCTACACTGTATTGTATATGCATTTTACGTTGAGTCTCCATCGAGGTTAACCCTTGTCCTCTTTTTTACGTTTTACGTAAGTTCCTCTTTTTTACCGCCCTAGGGCGGAAAAAAAAGAATTCTTTAGAATTATGAGGCGCTCATGCGCAATGAATACAAGTACGTAAAGAATCACTTTCTGCGCACCTAAACAGAGATACAATGTTTATACTTCGTAGATAAAATTAATTATGTAGAATAGATTGAAGTACCTACCACAGATTCTCTGTAGAAATGTAATTTTATCAAGGTAAAATTTGTTGTTTTTTTTCAGTGCATTTACAACTCTCACTTGTAGAAAGTAAAAACAATTTTTAATCCCCACCGCATGTTATAAGAGAGAATGTAAATTAAAACATATTGTTATTTATATGTGAGGATTATGTAAAGCAGAGTAAAAGACTTTTTCTCATTCAGAAATATGTACTAACTTGTTTATCTTGCAAACCTCTCTTTGCTTTATAAATCTCTGAATTTATACATGGTAGAGTAATGCATTATGTATTAATTTTTTTTAAGTCAAATGTTTTAGTTGACTTTGATTTAAAGCATTAGGTAAATTTGTTGGATGCTATGAACATGAGTCTTGATTTGTCTCCAGCTAAGAGAGGTTGCCTTTACAGTTAATCAAATGATTCTAAAAGGGATGAGGTTTACTTTAAATTGCTTCCTCTGGTAGATGTAGTCGAAGTGAAGGCTTTTAATATCATCCCTGGTAAGATCTCTATCTCCTGAGTGTGCTTCACCACATAGTGAGTGAGATACGACGTCTGTCGGTTCCGCTGGGTGCCTTGTCTCTTTAAGACATTATTTCCTACTTCAGACTTGCCTAATCTGCATACATTAACCCACTTATCTACAGCATATCGTGTAACCCCGTCCTAATCCTTCTCATCGTGTACACTCCTGATGTATCCTTCCATATGCCCTCCCTTCGACAACTTTCCCCAGCTAACGCATATTACGGTTCTCGCTAATGAAATTTCTCCAACTCTTGATGTTTCATTATTACCGTTTCTCCGTCTTGTTTCCAGCGTATTTTATCTGATTTAGAATAATTTTTGCCTTTACCTTAAGGTACAAATCGTTTATGAGTTTACAGAATGTGTTCTCGTGAAAATTTCCTTAATGCCGTACAGGTCTCTTCCAGTTGTTTCTTATTGTTCCACGGAACAATACGTTAGTCAAATAATTGGAATTTACCCTCATTTTCTCAAGACAAATATAATTTGTCTTATGTGGCGCAGGTGTTTTCATCTCTGTATGAAATTCTACAATTTCTAAGAGAATAATTTTGGTTTTATTTCTTGAATTTGTTAATCTGACGTTTCATTTAATTAATAAATTGATCATTGCCATTTTATTAGGTGGAATTCTGTGTGTTCTATACAATTTTTTGACAACTGTTCTAAATATATACTATCTTTTTATTTTTCTTCATCTTCTCCGAAGATATATAGGTAAAAAGTATTGTTTTCACCCTAAAAATCCGATCCGGGATTTCAACGGAATTATCCGTTTTGGGTGTTTTTAAGACGATTTGAGTGGTTTTTAGCTGGATGTCAGTCTGTTTGTCTGTGTCACGCATAACTCCTACAGTTTTTAAGCTAGAGAGTTGAAACTTGTTTTATTTATTAGTGCCATATTTGATGACTTATTAATTTCCATTTTTTATAATTTTACTTATAAGTTGGAATTCTATAGGGTCGAAGTTTCAATCTTACTATTGACTTAGCTTCCAGATATATATCGATGTTCTCTTGGAGTTCCGGCCTCTCCAACCTAGCCACCATTAGGAAGTCCTAGTCACCATTCCACCTAACCTCCCTTGCATTCCTTTTTATGGTAATATTCTCCCAAATTAATAATTATTAAAAATTATTTTTAACATTTGTAACTTCATCAGTCTAGTCATACTAATAAGTCATATTATGAGTAGTATTATGTATAGTGTCTCTCTTTGTTTATTAGTGCTGTATTCAATGACTTAATATTTTCTTCTAAGCTGCATACACCAATTTGAATTTAGTAAATTTGTAATGAATCATAGACTTATTGGCATATTCTTTGATCATCTTGTTAACACTGTTTTAACTCATGCTTCCTAAATTATAGTTGATCATTTCGCATCTAGACTTCTTTTGGGATGCATTAATAATGTATTGATTGAGTATTCAACTGCACTTAGTGGTACTACTTATCACAATTAACAGGGCACAGCAGATAGTTCTCGAGGTGTTGGTTAAATTCCAAATTAATGGGAATACTATAATAGACTTGGGTTTACCTCAGAATGATAAGGACTTACCGTTAGGTGTGAAGAGATCTGATTGAGGAAGTTAACCGCAACTTCATTACTCTCCCTTACAGAGATCAAAGCCATGTGCTCAATCTACCTTACTTCCTTGTCTTTAGATTTAACCTCTCCTTAAATTAATCATTTCCCTCACCTTTTTTGAACCAAAAACTTTATTACTCTTAAGCTCTGACTTATGTAACTTAAAGTTAACTTTTTCGATTAATCCCTAAATTTTAATGAGATAGGTTAAACACAACATAAGTTATAATGTAATGCTTCTGGATATTTCACAACAGAAATTCTAATGATTCTTGTTCAATAGTTTTTTTTTTAATCAATTAGTCCGGTCTTTAAGTGAAAAAAACGACCTATCCAGAAAACAAATGCAGTAATCTTTTTCTTTTTTCTACCCTAAAAAAAACCTGAAAACATATTACTCACCAAGCCTCATCCTGTATATAAAACAAAAAACATATAAAATCCACTAAACACCAAATTCAAAAAAAGTTACCAGGAATATCAAACTATATGCCTTCTATTTTTTACACATATACGGAATATATTGAAACTGTATTTCTTTGAATATGGTGAGGCATAATGTGAGAAAAAAATATGTTTCTTCTATACTCACTCCCAATCAAGACTCAAAGAGAGAAAGCGACAGCGGTTGAAGGTTCTTAAATTTTGGCAAAAAGTGGAAGCGGAAGTGGTTAGTGGGAAAGAAAACAATATAAAGTCTGCTCTCCAACTGACGCGACGCTATGACTGGTGAGTTCAAAGTCTAGATTCAAAGTTCCCTTTCAAAATCCCAATAAAAAATATCGAACAATGCCTGATATGGCTGTGTCGACGGATGAATGCGAAAGAAAAGTATACCTGATAATTAAATATAACAGAAGTAAATTTAAATTGAAGTGTAATACAAATTTTGCTTTATGCTTATCAAAATTTAGCTAACCAGGTTGCTGAGCTAGTTTAAGTGGATAAAGAAATAGGTTTAACGAGTAGGTGTGCTGGTTCTAATGGTCTATCCTCGCACTGCAGGTCTAGTCCATTCTAATTATGTATGTATTTGATAATCCTGGAAGTAATGCTCTATATCCCTCTTTGTGAATAAATTATAATAGTGACGTACAACTGAAATTCAGAAATTCATGAACCGAAATAAGTGGATAGTTGTTACTGATTATAGCTTGGCGTAATTTAAGTCTCATGTATATTCATGAACTTCGTATTAACTAATGAGTATACGTTAATCTCTGTTTAATTCATATGTTTGATTTGGGGCATACAACTATGTGAAGTTCATAATAATTAATCAAAGTGAACAGGTAGTCGTCCTAAATACATGTTAACAGGTCTTTGATTCCACGAAAGCTCTAACACAAATCGGAACCTTTGAAAAGGGCTTGTTAAATTATTTCTAAAGGACTAGTAGTATTTATCGGGTATAAGACAAACTCGATGTATTATTTAGACCGGTTGTTGAAACCCAATGCTGTATTCATTAGGGTTTATGACCGTGAGCTTTAAGCATTCTTATACTCCTAATTATTTTGTCGGAAACATTTTGCTAGGGTGCTGTTAGCGTAAGCTGTGCTGTATAAAGCGTTAATTAGAATTTCAATATGTAAAGGGCACGAGGTTTCCGGGATCGTTTGATTACCCGGGTTGCCTGTCAGTGGTTAATAGAGGTCTAAATAACACGGATCATAGGACCCAGTGAAATGTTAAAAGCCGTGGATTATGAGGCCGCGGCTGAGACCTTCCACTGTTTACTAACCTGCCCACGGATTAGACCAGGCTCAAGGGCTCCCAAGCTAATTGAACTCTGGTGTTACATTATTCAAAGGGCTTGGACCCTACACAGACCCGCGGGCCCGCCTTGAAATCCTGAAACGTTTGTTTAATCTCGGAGGGTTTTAGAGGTGTCGACAGATACAATAGACAGGAAGGGACATCTTGCCTTTAGAGAACAGATTTAAACCTAGAATCCTTCTAGAGATTTAGCTTTTCTTCCCTTTACTAAATCCAACAAATAAAACACTAAGTACAATCAAAGTATTAAACTTTATTACTTATTCTTGAAGTCCTTAAATATTGCTAGTGTACCTACCTCATCAATATTGATTTACTTGCAAATTTTGTACCTATAATTTAAATATTTAATAATTATAAAAAAAATCATAAATTTGAAAGCCGTAAAAACGAAGGTCGTAAACATGGCTCATGTCAACACAAATAAAATTACTTGTAGATTTTTCCAAATTAACTTTCCATACAGCAAAATTTGCTGAAAACTAATTAAATTCTGCTAAAAGATGGCTAAAACCATTAAAATAATGTATTGTCATCGTGTTCTGAGCTATTCTAAAAGTTTCAAATGTCTAGCTACTCGGGAAGACAAGATTTGTACTGGACAAACAAACAAGAAAGCAAGCTAATAAAAATGTACTTTTTTACTTTAGAATACATTTCAAATTTGAATGATCTTGTATAAAAACAACTATAAATCGCTGTTTTTAGCAAAAGTAAGAAATTGCAGCAATCGTTTTTTCATCCCTAGAGGTACAGCAAAAATATTTGATCTAAGATTGATACGATATATTGTTTGATAAACATTTTATCTGTGTTTAGATGCGTAGAAAGTGATTCCTTTCATAGTTGTAATTCACCTTATCGCATGATTAGCGTGTTTTGTTTACATTTAACAATACTAATTTTTCTTTTGTTTAATTTAAGTAACTTTTTACTGTATTTATTATTAAAATCCAACAATCGTAGATGAAGTAGTTTGTTGTTGAAATGGTTTTACTACCCTCACTATCTGTCGCTCGGGTGCAAACTCCACACTCGCATGCTACTTTCCGCACTAGATGCCTAATGTACTATCCTTCTTCTACTTTCCGAATGTATATAACAATTGTTAATAAAATCGAACCCGTAGTTCTGTTGGCTCCACAATGTAACCTCTTTTACTCAAGATACCTTTAAGAGTGTGAATCCATTTAAATATTAAAATCATCCCTTTGTTTCATCTAACTACATATTTTCTCCTTGTACTACATTCATATAAGAGAACACATGTATGAGAATAGAACTCACACATATAGATAATAGATGTATAAGAAAGTAAAAAATAACTAATACTAAGCAAAGTCTCCTTACTATTGTATAGTTGGTGTGAACTTTAATCAAAGTTTAAACTCAAGACAAACACAGTGATGAAACCTTTAAACTCTTGCATCAAGATACAGCCGGAGGTGAAAACTCAGATTAGTTCCTCACACTAAGTTATTCTTCTCTTAACTTCCAACTCTTGCCTACACAGTTCCTCTCTCTTTTATTTAGTGCTCTCCAGGGAAAAATATAAACTCCAAACAAACTCAAAGACTACTTCATTTTCTACTCATTGTAAAATCTATTATTTTTAATGCCTACTTAGTATTTTATTGCCATTATTTTAAAGCGTGCATCTCATAGCGGGGAGAAAACTTTGTTCAAATAACTCTTGTAATATTGGTATTATGGGAGCAGCTATCACATAAACTATAGTTAAGAGAACTCTCGTGGCAGCCTGAGTACTCAACGGCAGTCCAAGTACACTCGTGGCCGTCTGAGTACTCAAAGGCAGTCCAAGTACTCTCGTGGCAGTCTGAGTACTCAACGGTAGTCCAAGTACTCTCGTGGCAGTCCAAGTACTCTTGTGGCAGTCTGAGTACTCAACGGCAGTCCAAGTACTCTCGTGGCAGTCTGAGTACTCAACGGCAGTCCCAGTAGGTACCCTCGCGGTAATCTAAGTACTCCACTCTACACCAATCGAAGTACACTCGCGGCAATAAGAGTTCTCTACGGCAGTCCAAGTACCGTGTGGTAATCACAAAAACCATCGCGCTTAGTATCACGCTTAAAACAAATATTAACTAAGCACCATATTTACTTACTACTTATCTTATCAAGTAATGACTTAAAATATCCTTATTCGAATAATTATTGTTTGTAACAGGAATAATTCGATGGAAGAATAGATCATGGTGTAAAATTAAAATATTGTTGAATTTCGATTAAAATCTTTTTAGAGAAAAAGATTTTATCAATTTTGGTTCTTTTAACACATTTTATATATTTTAATTTTATTCAGTGTAAAATCCTATGAATACAAATGTATAATTCCATTTTTAAAAAGTCTGCCAATTTTAGTGACACTAAGCTTCCTCGCATCAAATTATTATTCGAATGGTAAAATGAGATTTGGATCTCTTTCGATTTCAAGGTCACACTTATTTTATTCAATATTTAATGGTTAATTTCAATAGTTAAAATAAATATAGGACTATATGTGGGCAAGCAATTTAGGCGCACTATGCATGTGCGTCCACAAATTTGCAATTTATAAAAAGACAGATTTTTTCGGAAAATTTTTATCACCCCATAATAGGATATACTCATCAACAGCTTTCATTTGATACCCCACTTGAAATTTTTTTAAAAAATATTTGAGTTTACCTCATTTTTCGAATTGCGCATGCCCAAATTAATTTTTAACTTGTCTATATTTTCTCTAAAACAGTTGAGCCAGTGTTCTAAATTTAGACTTTTTACCTCAAACTGTTCGGGAGATATAAACCAAAGGGCGGCTGACAGACAGACAACATCACCCACGGCGTAAGGGTTTCGAAAAGGATCTATACGAAACCCTAATAAGCTATTCTTTAAAGTGATCACAATGCTTACGTTATATTCTATGATCTCAGTAGCAAAAGGAATTTAATTGTGATTAATGACCATCAGGCTTCGATTAAAATTTTAAGCGAGTAATCTATTCATCAACATTTATGGGACGTATTAAGTTAAATTAATGCATACTAAAATATAATCTATTACGAAGATAACAAATTAAAGTAGAGATTGATGTATGGATTATTATTATTATTTTATTTTATTTTTTTTTTTTAGGTAATAATATTACCTGGAAAGCTTATTAAACTAAATTTAATACTATGTGTTCTAATATTATTAATCTTAGATAATCATTTTTTTTTTAGTATTTGCTAAATTATTGTATTCATTTTACTACGCTTTTCCGCCTTCTGTTTTATTTTCAACGCATGATAAAAGGTTTTTTTTCCTGCCAATCGTTACAAGAGTAAAAAATGCAGGTAAAATCCAATCAGAATGGTAGAGGTAAAGTCGAAAAATTAATTTAGCAATCTAAAAGGCCAGCGATACGAGGAGGGAGTGACTACATGTGACAGCTTACCGGATACTTCACTTGGATATTGGTAATTGAATAGCTTTGTTAAAGAAAATATATCATATAATGTTACTCTCCGGTGTTACGTTTTATTTTTTATTTTTTTAATTTAAATTCAACTCGATATGAAAAAGAAGTTTGAACTTTCTATTTACTCTGGTTTTAAGGAATTGCAATGTGCTTTAAGCACTCTTTAATTTATACATGAAAATAAAAGTCTTAATACAGGGAGGTCCAAAAGTGCCCCCCCCCCCTTAACTTTTGAATGGTTTGAGATAAATAATGAAACTTGGAGGATCAGTACCATGTAAAGGGAAGGTTTTTTTTATCAGTCCCGCACTACAGACAACTACCCACTTTGCCCCCAGGCTACCCAACTTCTAAATTTCAAATTGAAGAGTCTAGATTTATGCCCCCCTATTGGGGAGCAAAGGTATAAAAAGCTTCCAAGTTTCTTGATGGTAGTTTCACAACCAGTTAAATGTATAAAAAATCATTAAAAGAATATTATATTTCATAAAACATGCAGTGAAAGGAAATAATAATTTTATTAACTGCCTCAGTACTACGAGGATCACAGTAAATGTTTTTACTTTTCCTCACTACTAATAGTAGGAAAAGTATTGTTTTCACCAAAAAATTTTGTTTTCGAGATTTCAACGGAATTATTCGTTTTAGGTGTTTTTAAGACCTCCTGAGTGGTTTTCAGCATGACGTATGTATGTGTGTATGTATGTGTGTNTTAGAATACATTTCAAATTTGAATGATCTTGTATAAAAACAACTATAAATCGCTGTTTGTAGCAAAAGTAAGAAATTGCAGCAATCGTTTTTTCATCCCTAGAGGTACAGCAAAAATATTTGATCTAAGATTGATACGATATATTGTTTGATATAAACATTTTATCTGTGTTTAGATGCGTAGAAAGTGATTCCTTTCATAGTTGTAATTCACCTTATCGCATGATTAGCGTGTTTTGTTTACATTTAACAATACTAATTTTTCTTTTGTTTAATTTAAGTAACTTTTTACTGTATTTATTATTAAAATCCAACAATCGTAGATGAAGTAGTTTGTTGTTGAAATGGTTTTACTACCCTCACTATCTGTCGCTCGGGTGCAAACTCCACACTCGCATGCTACTTTCCGCACTAGATGCCTAATGTACTATCCTTCTTCTACTTTCCGAATGTATATAACAATTGTTAATAAAATCGAACCCGTAGTTCTGTTGGCTCCACAATGTAACCTCTTTTACTCAAGATACCTTTAAGAGTGTGAATCCATTTAAATATTAAAATCATCCCTTTGTTTCATCTAACTACATATTTTCTCCTTGTACTACATTCATATAAGAGAACACATGTATGAGAATAGAACTCACACATATAGATAATAGATGTATAAGAAAGTAAAAAATAACTAATACTAAGCAAAGTCTCCTTACTATTGTATAGTTGGTGTGAACTTTAATCAAAGTTTAAACTCAAGACAAACACAGTGATGAAACCTTTAAACTCTTGCATCAAGATACAGCCGGAGGTGAAAACTCAGATTAGTTCCTCACACTAAGTTATTCTTCTCTTAACTTCCAACTCTTGCCTACACAGTTCCTCTCTCTTTTATTTAGTGCTCTCCAGGGAAAAATATAAACTCCAAACAAACTCAAAGACTACTTCATTTTCTACTCATTGTAAAATCTATTATTTTTAATGCCTACTTAGTATTTTATTGCCATTATTTAAAAGCATGCATCTCATAGTGGAAAAAAAGTTTGTTCAAATAACTCTTGGCTGGGTGAAACTGGTATCATGGAATCAGGAAGCAGGTTTCACATAAACTATATTTAAGAGAACTCTCGTGGTAATCTGAGTACCCTATACACCTGTCCAAGTATACTCTCGTGGCAATCCGAGTACTCAACGGCATTCCAAATACACTCGCGGCAGTAAGAGTTCTTTACGGCGCGGCTATCCAAGTATTCTCGTGGCAGTCAGAGTACTCGAGGGCAGTCCAAGTACTTTCGTGGAAATCCGAGTACTCGACGGCAGTCCAAGAATTCTCGTAGCAATCTGAGAACTAAACTGTCCAAGTACTCCAAAGAGTACTTGGAAGGAAGTACTTCCTTGGTACTTACTTGGAAGGAGTACTTTCTCTACGGCGCGGCTGTCCAAGTATTCTCGTGGCAGTCAGAGTACTCAAGGGCAGTCCAAGTACTATCGTGGAAATCCGAGTACTCGACGGCAGACCAAGTATATTCTCGTAACAATCCGAGTACTCAACGTCAGTAAGAGTACTCTACACTAGTCCAAGTACTCTCGTGGCAATCTGAGTACTCTAATCTACACCATTCGAAGTACTCTCGCGGCAATAAGAGTTCTCTTCGGCAGTCCAAGTACCTCGTGGTAATCACAAGAACTATCGCTCTTAGTATCATGCACAGAAATGAAATCTTAACTAAGCACCATATTCACTTACTACTTATCTTATCAAGTAATGACTTAAAATATCCTTATTCGAATAATTATTGTTTGTAACAAGAATAATTCGATGGAAGAATAGATCATGGTGTAAAATTAAAATATTGTTGAATTTCGATTAAAATCTTTTTAGAGAAAAAGATTTTATCAATTTTGGTTCTTTTAACACATTTTATATATTTTAATTTTATTCAGTGTAAAATCCTATGAATACAAATGTATAATTCCATTTTTAAAAAGTCTGCCAATTTTAGTGACACTAAGCTTCCTCGCATCAAATTATTATTCGAATGGTAAAATGAGATTTGGATCTCTTTCGATTTCAAGGTCACACTTATTTTATTCAATATTTAATGGTTAATTTCAATAGTTAAAATAAATATAGGACTATATGTGGGCAAGCAATTTAGGCGCACTATGCATGTGCGTCCACAAATTTGCAATTTATAAAAAGACAGATTTTTTCGGAAAATTTTTATCACCCCATAATAGGATATACTCATCAACAGCTTTCATTTGATACCCCACTTGAAATTTTTTTAAAAAATATTTGAGTTTACCTCATTTTTCGAATTGCGCATGCCCAAATTAATTTTTAACTTGTCTATATTTTCTCTAAAACAGTTGAGCCAGTGTTCTAAATTTAGACTTTTTACCTCAAACTGTTCGGGAGATATAAACCAAAGGGCGGCTGACAGACAGACAACATCACCCACGGCGTAAGGGTTTCGAAAAGGATCTATACGAAACCCTAATAAGCTATTCTTTAAAGTGATCACAATGCTTACGTTATATTCTATGATCTCAGTAGCAAAAGGAATTTAATTGTGATTAATGACCATCAGGCTTCGATTAAAATTTTAAGCGAGTAATCTATTCATCAACATTTATGGGACGTATTAAGTTAAATTAATGCATACTAAAATATAATCTATTACGAAGATAACAAATTAAAGTAGAGATTGATGTATGGATTATTATTATTATTTTATTTTATTTTTTTTTTTTAGGTAATAATATTACCTGGAAAGCTTATTAAACTAAATTTAATACTATGTGTTCTAATATTATTAATCTTAGATAATCATTTTTTTTTTAGTATTTGCTAAATTATTGTATTCATTTTACTACGCTTTTCCGCCTTCTGTTTTATTTTCAACGCATGATAAAAGGTTTTTTTTCCTGCCAATCGTTACAAGAGTAAAAAATGCAGGTAAAATCCAATCAGAATGGTAGAGGTAAAGTCGAAAAATTAATTTAGCAATCTAAAAGGCCAGCGATACGAGGAGGGAGTGACTACATGTGACAGCTTACCGGATACTTCACTTGGATATTGGTAATTGAATAGCTTTGTTAAAGAAAATATATCATATAATGTTACTCTCCGGTGTTACGTTTTATTTTTTATTTTTTTAATTTAAATTCAACTCGATATGAAAAAGAAGTTTGAACTTTCTATTTACTCTGGTTTTAAGGAATTGCAATGTGCTTTAAGCACTCTTTAATTTATACATGAAAATAAAAGTCTTAATACAGGGTGGTCCAAAAGTGCCCCCCCCCCCCTT
>KZ652323.1:164562-178069 GCA_001010745.2 Gerris buenoi
GTACGCATACATAATTATTATTTGTAAATTTGAAATGTCCATTTAATTTTTTTTTTATTCACTTAGTTAATTCAGTATCACAAAGGATTTGATGAAGTTTTGTTGAGCGTGTTGATCGTCCTTTTTAGTGTAGTTTTTAAGATATGGTGGTTCGCAAAAATCGAACGACAGACCGACAGACAGACACGGAACCAAAAATGTTCCCTGATGTCTGAAACGGATTTCTGTCTTGGAATTTTTGAAATCGGAGACCTAAAATTTTTTCTTTCTTCGAAACGATCACATAGCTTCCGTTACCTTCGGTATGCTCGGCAGCAATAAATAAAAGGGGGCACTAAAATAAAGAGTAAGACAACCATACTACATAATAGGGAAAAAAGAAAAGAACGGTGAGCAGTGAGCCTACTTTATGTAGGAGATCGACGTATGACTGACCCGGTCCGGAATTGAAGCCAGGGCCCTTTCAGCGAAGATGACTCCCCTCTCTCATTAATGTTATTTCCTCTCGCCCTTCTCTGGCGTCTCAGGATCTTCATATTTTCTAGTGAATCCAGTTTGCGTCCTTTCTGTGCGAAATGAAGGAAACTGACGTGGAATATGTTGGACAAACATGCCGGAAATTTAAGATAAGAGCGAAAGAACACCTACAGCGTTCTAATATTAGGTTTGATCGATACCTGGTTGAACATGATCACGTACACACTCAACACAAAATCGGTTTCCTTAATTTCTTACAGAATCGTTTTTACGTGTAACTTAAGTGACAGTATTCTTTAACAATTGAAATTGTTAGTTTTAAAAGTAAATTAAGTAATATCGGATGAATTTTCGAATTAAAACCTTTTTCAAATGAATTTAGGTGTTCTTTAATATTTGAAAATTGTTAGATAATGCCATTAACGTTTTTATAATCTCTGAGAAGTGTGTTGTATTTGATGTGTGATTTATTACAAAGATTATTTTGTTTTGAGTTTCCACATTAGTCTGGTTAACAATGGGTTGTCGCCTAGGTTTTAGTGTATCCTTTAAGTCACATTATTAAATGGTGGGTATATGTACGGTGCGTTTATTCCCGAAGGGTTTTCTTTGTTACGTGTAGGACTAAGGACGGAAACCTGTGTTATTAATGCGCGTTGTTAGGACATTATTGTTGTCACGGAGTTGTTTATATGATGGATTATCTTTATATTGTTGGGCTGATTGATGGCTCCCCCCTGCGAGGTAGAGCGCAGCACCGGTCTGATGCCTCGTCAGAGAAGGGTTAAGTGCAATAAGTTACTTCCAACTTAACCCGTGATCACTTCTACTTGACTGGCTCGGGAATTATGCCTCTACCCTCTGGCTTCTAGAGCCATTTATCATCTTGGAATTACAAGTCAACAATCGCCAAGTTAAACATACCTTGAATTAAGAGATAAAGCTTCACGCCGTTATTACACCCTTCTTTTTTGTTTCTGATTAAACGGCTTCAGCCCCGTCAGATTACGTCGTTAAAATTGTTTTTATTTCTTCACTAAGTAAACTTTTTTTCCCAAAAAAATCCCACATTATCTTTTATGTTTTAAACAAAATTATTGTTATAAAAGTAATACTCATAATTTAGAACTCAATAGATCTAATACAATGGTTTCTATAAAAATGTTATTTTTATAAAAACCATTATATATTATGAAAGGCCTTTTTTATGGTTTCTTAATTTTTTTTTCTTTTGAAGAAGTTTTGTATTATAAGTGGGAGAAAAGTGTACTTAAAAAGTTGTTATATACAGATTTTTATAATATCAAGTAAAATGAATAATAGCATAGATGGAAAAGTAGTCTGGAAAAAGAGTGAGGTTCTTCTACTCTTTTCTTGTTATGTCATATGCAATTTTATGATATAAAAAATGGGATCTGCCAAATGGTGTTGCACATAGCTTCCTCGAGTTCCATGTCCTATTTTGTATGATTCAATATGCTTTTACAACCGTAAAAGCATAAAATCCGTTTTTTAACTCAAACTTGTTTTGATTTTTACATAAATTAAATCAATTTACCAAAAATAAAAAAGCGCAAACGGTTGAAATTAATCTGGGTTCTTATTCAGGCTAATTTCGACACACCATCCAAACTTCATAAACGCACCGGATGAGAGAATCTTCTATATATCTTGAAGATATAGATATATATAAATGTATATTTTTGCGCATATGGAAGAGAAACAAATGGGCGCATAAATTAAAACTTATATGGTGTTAACAATGGGTTAATTATAACCTAATATTTATATTAAAATCAAATTATAATTATTATTAACTACAGGAAACAATCAGAGAAATTAATATTTATATGTCATTAAAATTAGACGAGTGGATTTTAATATATTATGTTTGTTCGCAAGCATTGAGTGACAGACCGAATGAGAGACCAGATAGACACGGAACCAAAAATGCTCCCTGATGTCTGAAACGGACTTTTGTCTTAAAATTTTTGAAATTGAAAAAAAAAAAAAAAATGTTCGTTCTGCAAAACGATCATGTAGCTTCTGTTACCTTCGGAACAAAAAAAAAATAGTAGCAATTGTCGCTGATGACATGAACAAAACAAATCAAATCGATTGGGATTAAATGAGCGATTTTTCTTTGTTTGATTTGCTATGTTTGTAATTCCTTTATTCATTTTAAAATAAACATTTCTCACTTCTTCGATTTATAATAACTGCGAGTATTTTAGTAACAAAAGACTGTCTCTTGATCTTTACCAATTCTAAGACCATAATTTTAGATAGATTGATTGATTAATGTAGAAATTTTAAGTGCTAGTTGACAAGGTTTTTCCTAATTCTTAATCTTTGCCAAAAACAAGATTTTTATTGCTAAAGTCTTTGGTGAATGATTAAAATTCTTTTTACAGATAGGCCATGTTATTTTTTGATGGGAGGCCCTAGATCTGGATGTTGCGTCATGTTGGTATCCTGACATCATCGATATCATTAGATATTTATTGAAGAGTAATTGGTTCTTTTCAATTTGCCCAATTCCAGTGATATTCCGCCTCTAAGCTGTCCCCTGTCCTTGTTGGTTGTAACAAGTATTTGCCCAGGGAAATCTACCAGACTTATTTTATTTCTATTTGAAAACCGACGAAAGGGTCTAAAGAAAATTAATTTTCTCTCTTTCTTTAAAGGAATTAAGTCCCTTGACAAGAGGAAGGGAGCCCACGAAGAAAAACGTCTCGAATAAATTTCGGGAATTCTCTTCGAACAACGGGGGGTTTGAAAAACGAACATTTTCATGTGATTTCCACTCTTTTTGGAAGCCCTTGGGTAAACTTTTATATTTTCTCAGTCTGAAGTGAAAAATTGGAGATGCGGCACGCCTTTTCATCGGATTAATACCAATTTTACGAAGGAATATTATTTAGATAGAAAAGATTTAAACGGATTACCAGGAAACGACAAAAAACCACCCTCTTGTTGCAGAGTTTTGAAATTCTCTCGAAAAATAATACCGCCCTTTTTTGAGGAACGACTGTCGCCGAAAAACTTTTCGGTTATTCAGTACGAGGAAGGGAATTATTCGGTAGCTCAGACCGTGCTGATTTATTCGCCTCTTGAAATTAAGGAGGACTTGCGGTTGAATTGTTCAGTAATCTGCCTTCCGACTATTTTAGAAGTCAAGTCTTTCTTTGTGCTTTTCACAAAAGTTTGTTTTCATTAATTGGGTGCAAATTTTAAAACCTTCGCTTTGACTAGAGTAAATTTGTTCACAATCTTTGTCGTTTGACACAGTAGCCTAAAAGGTTCAGCATGTGGTATTGTTGGTACTGTCTTGACTCTTATCATATCAATAACTTCTTTTTTTATTAAATCTTGTTCATATTATTTGTAAAATGGAACATGTATATAATGATGAATCCAATATCTTTTACAAGTAATATTACCAGAATAGTATTACGGAAACTATGTCATTTGGCTAAGAATATTATGTAAGCACATTAATTTCACATTTTTTAGGCAAAAATTTGCAACCCCCAGATTTAGATCCTATAACAGGGATATTTTTAGTGAACGCTGTCTAAAATGTCACTCGTACAATTTTTAGATAGTGTTCTTCAAATATACGCACAGAACTATCAAATGTATCAACAGTTTAACGATATTATAATATATAATATTATATTAATATTTTATCTTAATAAATAATCATTTTATATAAAATAATCAGATAAATATATGTATATTTTTTACACTTAAATTATTATGCTTAGCTTTATTTATGCATATTAACTAAAAGGGTTTTTCCCTCGACATAATGTTAAGCTTTTAATAATTATCTTTTTATTTTGCTAATTTATTTATTTTATATACTTGTAAAAATTAATAATCTTTACTTGTTCTTAGTATAATCGTTCTAAGATTTTTTTTTTTAAATAGTAATTTAATTTTTAAACCTTCTTTAAAAAAGTTGTTAATTTTTAAACCAACTGCTTTGTATAATGCCTTTTACCCTTAAATATTGATTAATGTATTACAGCAAGTTTAATGTTTTCGTTGAAATAAAGTTCAAAAGAAGGTTTTAATTATAAATAGTCTGCCAATTAGTGTGGCATATAGCTTCCTAGATTTATATTACGTATGTACTTGAATAATGCTTTTCGTTTATACACCTCAGGCAGGCGCACAGCACATTGCAATGCGGACGACGCAGGCCAAGGCAGCAGTTGTTTTCAATCGCAGAAATATACGAGATCATGATTAACTAATGTCTGAGTATTAAATACATATTTATTCCAAGACGTTTGCTTTAATTATAAAAAAAATGCTTTTCTTTTCATTTTACCTTAACTCCGCTAAGTACAAATAGTTAATTACTTTGAATTTTTCCCATTTCTTACTCCGCCATGCATAAGTAGTAAGCATCGTATAGCAGTGTAATCTTATAATTTATATATGATAAACTTAAGAAACTTCGTTCGTACCGAGGATCCCGCAACACCGCAAGTATTTTATTTATTTATTTTTTTTTTTAAATGACTGAAATTATTGATTTAGCAGCAATCGGAAGCATATGTTGATAATTTTGATCTCCCTTAATAATAATTATAAAGGATACATCCTGATCATGGTAACAATATCCCCTTCAGTAAACCACCAACCCTCCTGGCATTGACAGCCTTTCTGAATTCGAAACGTTAACAAAATATCCCTCGCTTTGTTTTATGGATAAAACGTTTTCCTCTTATTTTAATCAACAGCAATGGAAAAATATTTGACTAAACATCAAAGCTCAGAGATATTTTGATAACATGATTCATTAATCAATATCTGATAATGCACTTAAGTGGTTAAGCTGTTGTATTGTAAGGTTTTTCGTGTCCTATCGGAGGCACGCCGTTTCGGGCACAGCAATTTCCCCCTAAGTCGAGCGCAGCCGTTCAATCCTTTACTCTAACCAACTCAAGGCCCTTTGGAGCCCTCTCTATCCTATTAAAGATACTTGATACCATTGACCAATTTTATTTTGAGTAAAATTTGAATAACTACCGTCAAATCTAGAATACGCACTTGCGTATTATACGCTGGCTGAAATTTCAGGAAAATTAAAAATTCGCATGTGATACGCACTGGATATTCGGGGATAATTTAATGCTAGTGCGTAATGTACAAAATAATTTTTTACTTTTCCTCACTACCCATGGTAGGAGTATTATTTTCACCCAAATTTTATTTTCTGAGAGTTCAACTGAATTATCAGTTTTTGTGGTTCTAAAACTTTCTGAGTGGTTTTCAGCATTGCGTCTGTTGTATGTGTCATCATCTTAGCGCCCAGGGTATTTAACCTAGAGAGTTGAAACTTTGCAGAAAATAAAATACGTTTTTGACTTGACGCATATCGTTGGACACGGAAAAAAAATAACAATACAAAATAAAGAAACAAACATAAAAAACCTGATGAAATTACATTTATTACACTATTCTTAAAATTAGTATTGTTTTTTGACACTCAGATTGGCCAACCTATGTGAGGGAAGAAATAAAATCCCACAGGCCACCAGGCCTGTGGGAGAGAGGGAAATGCATAATTTGTTTGTCAACAAAAGAAGGTTATTTTACTAGTTCAACAAATCGCGATCTTTTTCCTGATTTTGCCACTTGGATTTTCACTTCTTATTTACGAATATGTTTTGAAATTTAATGAAAGAGTTAATTTCCTTTATAGAATCAAGAAATTTAATGTCGGTAATGAAAAGTTATGAAAAGTGTAGGCTTAAAACTACTTAGACGAAGAATTAATTTACCTGACAGATGTTGAATTGTAATGAAAGAAAGTTTAAGAACCTTTGTTAATTCAGTTGAAGTTTACATTTTAATCTATCAATATTTGAGTACAGTGTGAAAGAAGTAGTTATTATTTTTCGGTAAATAAACAATAAACTCTATTATTGTTATATAACATGGAAAACGATAACGATTACTGAGTTGATTAATTTTCTGTCTAAGTCTTACTTTGTCAGAATAACTTAACAAATTGAAATGACGGGTAGTTACAAACAAAATTCAAAAACCAGTATAATATTTAGTGTATTAGAATTATATTTAAATAACATAAAAAGTGAATAATATGTAAAAGTGAATTCAAGCGGTGGCGTGGAGGTTATAAAGTCTCTTGGAACGGTTACCCTTAGGTCGGCGTCCCTCCACTAGAGACATTTTTATTTGCCTAGTTGGTCCGACCTTCTAAAATTCAAAATCCAGCGCTCTCATTGGCTCCTTCTCTATTTTCCCGCGCTGTCAAAAAACAATACTAATTTTAAGAATAGTGTAGTTTTAAAGTTATTAGCGAATATAAGTATTTATTATGATGACGTCAAAGTGTGTTTACATATGTAACTTACAAAAAATCTAAACTTCATGAATGAATAAAAAATTTAAATTTACAACACTATCTTGCAGTTCAAATTCACACCTACATCTAATTATATTCTAATGTGTTGTAATAATCGTTGAAAATAAATAATAAAATATAATAATAAACGCGTGCAGGAAAACGTACCTAGTTCTAAAAAGTAATTAATTTTGTGTTTAATGTTCAACTACCTAATCATCAAGTAAGTTGTTGATAAAGTTGCGTCTCTAAGTTGGGCTTAGAGAAATCATATTAATGAAATTGTTGTTAGTGTCGCATTCTACTGTGTATCAGCTGAAACTAAGAGTTTCTTAACTTCGCCGCTAGGTTGCACCAGTGTCTCTGTTTCCAACTCGCTGTTTTTCATCCTTTACCACTGATTTGAACCTTTCTCGTTTACCAAAGGGACATCAATCATGCCGTAATTACCTCCAACTCCCTTCCAAAATGCTGTAAGCTTTATGTTAAGACTTAAAAGGACGGAATGAATGAATATTTAAATCATTCTCCATTTAAAGAGCCATGATTTACCTTCCCCAGGGTAATTAAGTTTATTTTCATTTATTAAGATATGCTTGTTTTCATTAATATTTACTAAAATATTCCACCATTTTAAATTATAATTTAAAACTTATTTAATGATAATCCTTTTGTAATTGTTACATAGGTTTTATACCTGTATAAACAATGAATTATTATTTTAAATTAGTTATTACACTAGAAGGATTTGTTGCTTCATTTAATTTACTTTGAAATAGCTTCTGAACCACTTTTTTTCATCAAACAAGTCTTTGAAATAAAAATTCCTGTATAGAAATATTATCCCTTTTTAGATTTTTTTTTTCATAAATGTTTGGGTCTCGGTCATCTGTGTGTCCTGTCGTTCAAAATTTTTGCGATTTAAGATATCTTAAAAACTGCTCGTCAGATTTAATACAATTTAGATATAGATGATAGGTCATAATTAGCCCACAGTTGGTTGCATATATCATTTTTAAATGATATTTGCCTATTATTTTATCTTCCGTATATCCACTGAATTTTCTTGAATTAAGACGTATCTTTAAAAGAACTTATTTGATTTTGAAGAAGAGTAGATGGTTTTTTAAAAGTATAACGATAATTTAATATTGCTCAAAATAAGTGTGACCTCTCTGAGAATCGAAACAGTTCTAAATCATATGTGACCGACCATTCGTCCAATAATAGGGTGTGAGGAAGCTAGTTGTATTAAGGTAGTAGTAACTACACAAACCACTTGTTTTAATCTAGGAATTACAGTCTGTGCCCACCTAGAGTTTGACAGCGCGGGAAATTGAGTGACACCCAGATTGGCCAACATCTGAGGGGGAAAAATATAGCCACTGCATTTACCTTCTTATATGGTTATCCAAGGCAAATCTTGAGCTCGCATTGGCTCCCCACCTCATTTGCTAGTTTTTCTCGCGCTGTCAACGCACTAACTCTCGTTTGGCTTAGACTGTATTATTGCCCTCTTGAGTAGCCTCGTGTCCGCCACATGTCCACGCTGACTTCCTGCGAGGAAATTATGTCCCCCACACATTAGAAGGTCTTTTTTAACGAATTAACTAAAATCGCCGAATTCCAATTATAATTCTGTTACTGAGGAAGTCTGTCGTTCAATTTGTTTGGTTAGTATTGTCTGTATGATCGCAAGACCTTAGACCACGATGGAAAAAAATATGGAAGAAATGACCTATGGGCTTTAAAAATCGTAAAATAATGGTAATATCTGTTATAGTTAAATTAACTAGCAACTAGCTGGTCTCGTGGCCGACGCGATCCCCAGCTAGGCTTGGCAGGTACTTTGTATATGTACTTGTATAATCCAGGTACATTTATAGACCTACTACTTTTATATTATAGGTGTAGTGTTTTATATTACAGGTGATTGTTTAGTATAGTAGCTGGTTCTTATTTAGGTCTGGTGTTATAGCCCTGGCACTTTTATAGGCCAGGTACTTTTGTATGAGCTGGTGCTCGCAGTTAAATCAAAGAATTATTTTAGTAGTTTAATTTTTGTTGTGGNCCTTTTTTGCTTCCGAGCTTACCGAAGGTAAGACAAGCTATATGATTGTTATGAAAAACAAACCTTTTTTGCTTCCGAGCTTACCGAAGGTAAGACAAGCTATATGATTGTTATGAAAAACAAACCTTTTTTGCTTCCGAGCTTACCGAAGGTAAGACAAGCTATATGATTGTTATGAAAAACAAACCTTTTTTGCTTCCGAGCTTACCGAAGGTAAGACAAGCTATATGATTGTTATGAAAAACAAACCAGGTACATTTATAGACCTACTACTTTTATATTATAGGTGTAGTGTTTTATATTACAGGTGATTGTTTAGTATAGTAGCTGGTTCTTATTTAGGTCTGGTGTTATAGCCCTGGCACTTTTATAGGCCAGGTACTTTTGTATGAGCTGGTGCTCGCAGTTAAATCAAAGAATTATTTTAGTAGTTTAATTTTTGTTGTGGATATTAAGAGAATTTAGACTTCCACTCACCAAACTTGTACTTCACGTTAATTATAATAGTAAATATTATATATATTTATATTTTTTTCTAAATGTTTCAGATCCAGAGACGGACTTACTCTCGGCTATTAAGATTCCATTCGACGATCCAGACACACAGTTCTTCACACCTGGATCGGATGGGTTTCCTGCTCTGGGTATGCTCCCAGGCTCCGATATAAAACTACCCTACAGGCTTTTACTGACCGAGAAATTATACGCTGAGTTTTCAATAGCTGCTACGGTGAAACTTATTCAGCAACATGGAGGATTTATCTTTGCTGTGGTCAACCCTCTAGAAACGGTATATTTTAAATTTCATTTACTCAAATATATTATTACTGTTTTTTGCTCCCAAGCTTAGCAAAGGTAACGGGAGTATTAAAGTATTAAGATCATTCTGAAGAACGAGATTTTTTGCTTACCCGCTTCCTCACGGACGCAAAGAAGGTGCTGCCTAAAATTATTACGTATTTCCGATTTCGAAGAATCCTAGACAGTGCATATAAGTTAGTTACAATATGCATACATTTCAGACATCAGGGAATATTCTCTCTGTCTATCGATTGACTGGAGTCAAAGTTATTAAGTATTTGATATACATAAATGCGGCGAAATAAAAGTTTCTTGAGGATTTTACTCATTACTAGAAAGAATAATAGGACAACAGAATAACGAAAGATTGAAAAGACTTACGATTGTTATAGAATTCATTATAGTTGTAATTGTAGACAGTTTACAATTGTTAGGAATATATTGCAGCTTGAAGGACGCAGTTAATATTACAGATAAGTAGAAAAAGAGCAATGTTAGTACACAATATTAGTACTTTCATCTAAAAGCTAGTAGTACTTTCATCAAAAAGAAAATTCAGCTAATATTTACCTATTAAAATGATCGGAAACCTTTTTTGCTTCCGAGCTTACCGAAGGTAAGACAAGCTATATGATTGTTATGAAAAACAAACCTTTTTTGCTTCCGAGCTTACCGAAGGTAAGACAAGCTATATGATTGTTATGAAAAACAAACCTTTTTTGCTTCCGAGCTTACCGAAGGTAAGACAAGCTATATGATTGTTATGAAAAACAAACCTTTTTTGCTTCCGAGCTTACCGAAGGTAAGACAAGCTATATGATTGTTATGAAAAACAAACCTTTTTTGCTTCCGAGCTTACCGAAGGTAAGACAAGCTATATGATTGTTATGAAAAACAAACCTTTTTTGCTTCCGAGCTTACCGAAGGTAAGACAAGCTATATGATTGTTATGAAAAACAAACCTTTTTTGCTTCCGAGCTTACCGAAGGTAAGACAAGCTATATGATTGTTATGAAAAACAAACCTTTTTTGCTTCCGAGCTTACCGAAGGTAAGACAAGCTATATGATTGTTATGAAAAACAAACCTTTTTTGCTTCCGAGCTTACCGAAGGTAAGACAAGCTATATGATTGTTATGAAAAACAAACCTTTTTTGCTTCCGAGCTTACCGAAGGTAAGACAAGCTATATGATTGTTATGAAAAACAAACCTTTTTTGCTTCCGAGCTTACCGAAGGTAAGACAAGCTATATGATTGTTATGAAAAACAAACCTTTTTTGCTTCCGAGCTTACCGAAGGTAAGACAAGCTATATGATTGTTATGAAAAACAAACCTTTTTTGCTTCCGAGCTTACCGAAGGTAAGACAAGCTATATGATTGTTATGAAAAACAAACCTTTTTTGCTTCCGAGCTTACCGAAGGTAAGACAAGCTATATGATTGTTATGAAAAACAAACCTTTTTTGCTTCCGAGCTTACCGAAGGTAAGACAAGCTATATGATTGTTATGAAAAACAAACCTTTTTTGCTTCCGAGCTTACCGAAGGTAAGACAAGCTATATGATTGTTATGAAAAACAAACCTTTTTTGCTTCCGAGCTTACCGAAGGTAAGACAAGCTATATGATTGTTATGAAAAACAAACCTTTTTTGCTTCCGAGCTTACCGAAGGTAAGACAAGCTATATGATTGTTATGAAAAACAAACCTTTTTTGCTTCCGAGCTTACCGAAGGTAAGACAAGCTATATGATTGTTATGAAAAACAAACCTTTTTTGCTTCCGAGCTTACCGAAGGTAAGACAAGCTATATGATTGTTATGAAAAACAAACCTTTTTTGCTTCCGAGCTTACCGAAGGTAAGACAAGCTATATGATTGTTATGAAAAACAAACCTTTTTTGCTTCCGAGCTTACCGAAGGTAAGACAAGCTATATGATTGTTATGAAAAACAAACCTTTTTTGCTTCCGAGCTTACCGAAGGTAAGACAAGCTATATGATTGTTATGAAAAACAAACCTTTTTTGCTTCCGAGCTTACCGAAGGTAAGACAAGCTATATGATTGTTATGAAAAACAAACCTTTTTTGCTTCCGAGCTTACCGAAGGTAAGACAAGCTATATGATTGTTATGAAAAACAAACCTTTTTTGCTTCCGAGCTTACCGAAGGTAAGACAAGCTATATGATTGTTATGAAAAACAAACCTTTTTTGCTTCCGAGCTTACCGAAGGTAAGACAAGCTATATGATTGTTATGAAAAACAAACCTTTTTTGCTTCCGAGCTTACCGAAGGTAAGACAAGCTATATGATTGTTATGAAAAACAAACCTTTTTTGCTTCCGAGCTTACCGAAGGTAAGACAAGCTATATGATTGTTATGAAAAACAAACCTTTTTTGCTTCCGAGCTTACCGAAGGTAAGACAAGCTATATGATTGTTATGAAAAACAAACCTTTTTTGCTTCCGAGCTTACCGAAGGTAAGACAAGCTATATGATTGTTATGAAAAACAAACCTTTTTTGCTTCCGAGCTTACCGAAGGTAAGACAAGCTATATGATTGTTATGAAAAACAAACCTTTTTTGCTTCCGAGCTTACCGAAGGTAAGACAAGCTATATGATTGTTATGAAAAACAAACCTTTTTTGCTTCCGAGCTTACCGAAGGTAAGACAAGCTATATGATTGTTATGAAAAACAAACCTTTTTTGCTTCCGAGCTTACCGAAGGTAAGACAAGCTATATGATTGTTATGAAAAACAAACCTTTTTTGCTTCCGAGCTTACCGAAGGTAAGACAAGCTATATGATTGTTATGAAAAACAAACCTTTTTTGCTTCCGAGCTTACCGAAGGTAAGACAAGCTATATGATTGTTATGAAAAACAAACCTTTTTTGCTTCCGAGCTTACCGAAGGTAAGACAAGCTATATGATTGTTATGAAAAACAAACCTTTTTTGCTTCCGAGCTTACCGAAGGTAAGACAAGCTATATGATTGTTATGAAAAACAAACCTTTTTTGCTTCCGAGCTTACCGAAGGTAAGACAAGCTATATGATTGTTATGAAAAACAAACCTTTTTTGCTTCCGAGCTTACCGAAGGTAAGACAAGCTATATGATTGTTATGAAAAACAAACCTTTTTTGCTTCCGAGCTTACCGAAGGTAAGACAAGCTATATGATTGTTATGAAAAACAAACCTTTTTTGCTTCCGAGCTTACCGAAGGTAAGACAAGCTATATGATTGTTATGAAAAACAAACCTTTTTTGCTTCCGAGCTTACCGAAGGTAAGACAAGCTATATGATTGTTATGAAAAACAAACCTTTTTTGCTTCCGAGCTTACCGAAGGTAAGACAAGCTATATGATTGTTATGAAAAACAAACCTTTTTTGCTTCCGAGCTTACCGAAGGTAAGACAAGCTATATGATTGTTATGAAAAACAAACCTTTTTTGCTTCCGAGCTTACCGAAGGTAAGACAAGCTATATGATTGTTATGAAAAACAAACCTTTTTTGCTTCCGAGCTTACCGAAGGTAAGACAAGCTATATGATTGTTATGAAAAACAAACCTTTTTTGCTTCCGAGCTTACCGAAGGTAAGACAAGCTATATGATTGTTATGAAAAACAAACCTTTTTTGCTTCCGAGCTTACCGAAGGTAAGACAAGCTATATGATTGTTATGAAAAACAAACCTTTTTTGCTTCCGAGCTTACCGAAGGTAAGACAAGCTATATGATTGTTATGAAAAACAAACCTTTTTTGCTTCCGAGCT
>KZ652324.1:4577-15952 GCA_001010745.2 Gerris buenoi
TGACATATATATATATATATATAGTGTGCCATTATTGTAATTTAGTATCGGTTCACATTTATAAAACTGTATTTATTTATGGCTTCCTCTCGTCATATCATTAAAAAGTGGTCACAAGAGTATAAAATACAGTAAAATTAGATGGATTTTAAAAATAAAACTATAACTATAAACTAACGGATGTTAGCATTAAAAAAGTATGCACTCTGTTAAAATAACGTGACACTTTTAGGAATTAGAATTAGTTGAACCTGTTTTTAATTTCCACCGGGGGTTCACATTGATTTTTAATTTTTAAGTTTTTGGTAGTTTTCATACTAATTTAAATCAAATTATAATAACTAGTAGCTCTGTGAACAGTAGACCTCGCGACGTCAAAAATTGGAAAAATCCTTTATATACGTCGATTGTAATGACTTCAAGGATAATTCCTGCCAAATTCGAACAAGCATTCCTTCAAACTTTGAAAAAATTACTTTTAATTCGATGAAATCAAATTTAGTTTTGGCTTTCCAAATAGTCGGAGAGTTGGTTACATTTAGTTTACAAAAGTAGGAGACAGATTAACCAACAAAATTACTAACTTATGAATAAATAGTAATTAATTAATTAACTATTAACTGATTATGGTATGGTCGTCAGAAATAGAATAATCTGTGCAAGTTTCAGCATGCTAGGTTCATCAGGAGTTAAGGCAATTTAGAAAAATAAGATANAAAGAAAAAATACACAATTTTATCAGATGTATACGTCTAAAACTCGATGTTTAACTAGTGACTGGGGTCAGTGTATATTATGCTATTAGGTTGTATAAACTCAAGATAAAATAGATTAAAACATAATTAGCAAGCAATTATGCGCTGTAATACATATTACCACTACAATAAGTATATATATATATATATATACATATATCGCAGACGAGGCCAAATTGTGGTGAGAGTTGTACTTCCGGCTCTGCATGATATGATTTTACTCTCGATACAGTGCTATATTATCATGGGAAAAACTGATAATAGGACAAGAGAAAGACCTAAAAAATACTTTGCCAATTAATGTGTCTTGCCAAGTAATAGCATCCTCATGTCCTATTTCATATAATTTAATAATTTTATCCTTTTACAGCCCATTATCGTCAAATATATTTAATATTCCCTATTGTCTGTCAATTTTTTTTTGTTTTTTTACATGACTTTAAGTATTATGTTAGCAATATTTAAAGTGCGCAGACGGTTGAAAATAATCTGGTGCTATCTGCAGGTTATTTTTGACAAATCGTCCAAATTTCATAAAAATCAAATGGATACTATTGAAGATATAGGTGTAAATAAATGTATGCTTATGCGCACGAGGAAGAGAAGCAATACGTTAGGTATTTATATTGTTAAGATAAATTAAAATACATATTTATATTTTGTAGATTGCAATGAATTACGTTTTTATTTAAATAGTAAATGACTATTAAATCAATAGAGTCCATAATAATATGTACTATTATTTATGAGATACATAGGCATATTAGTAAATATTTTGTACAATAAAGCATAAGTGAAATGAGGGTTTGTATCCTTTATAAAAGAACGGCAAAAAATACTTAATACTCAAGCCTGCTAGGCATAAAACATAACTTTTAGAAATTCAATTTTTTAAGTTTTTGGTAGTTTTCGTACTACGGAAAGTTTAATTTAATTTAAATCAAATTATAATCATTATTAACACTGGGAGACAGACAGAGAAAAATAGACTCCAGCGCCGGGACTTGAACTGGCTTGGTTCAAAAGAAAACTTAGTTCAAGTCCCGGCGCTGGAGTCTATTTTTCTCTGTCTGTCTACCAGTGTTAATAATTATTATAATTTGATTTAAATTGATTTTTATTCAATATTATATGTGGGCAGAAGGTTTAAAATTATTATTGGAATGAAAATTATGATTATAAAGTACACAAAGAAAACTTAGTTCAAGTCCCGGCGCTGGAGTCTATTTTTCTCTGTCTGTCTACCAGTGTTAATAATTATTATAATTTGATTTAAATTGATTTTTATTCAATATTATATGTGGGCAGAAGGTTTAAAATTATTATTGGAATGAAAATTATCATCTATAATTTGGTCAAACCATCAAAATGGGTTAATTAAAAAAGTTTGAGAACTACAGAAGTTATAGAATTCAAATTTACATTAAAATCGGAAAATTGGTTTGTATGATAAGGTAGATTTACCGGGAAAAATCAACTTTCTCAGAAATAAGCTATAATAAAATAAGCTATCCCCACCCGGGAACATCTAGTAGCATAAGAGTAGTTTGAAAAATCTTAAGAGAGGGGATAAGAGCCTCAAAAATGTAGTGATAGTAGTTGCACCACCATTAGACTTAGGGACCTAAAAAAAGTAAATTAATTAAGCCATCCCCAAGTTTTTTTTTAATAATAAATAATTTTACAATATCAACCTAAAAGTACATTATTAAAATTAATAATAAACGAAGTCAATTACGTCAAAAACAGTAAATTATGGTGGCAAATTATTCTATTTGGATATACATATGTATATAATTTAATTAATCGCCTAGGATTATTAGCAAAATTATTAATTACTTCTAAGTTTATCTCTTTCTTTTTTTCGGACGCAAGCTTTCTATGAACACTTAATAAATATAATCCGTTCAGCCTGTTTTCAACCATTATAGATCTGACCCACGTTTTTACCCGCCTCGGAGTGCTAAATGATCTTTTAATTGTACTTGTTGAACATAGGGAAAAATAGCTTTAGCTTCTTCAATAATATCCTCTACTTCCATTGTTTTCCAGTCTGCTTGTCAAGTTGTTTATCTGTCCACATATAAGAAAACAAAATTCCTACACTTAAGTGATGAAATCATAGAATCGAGATATGGTATAAGTACTGCTCTCCTCCAATGCTCAGCCGAGGATTCTGCTGGAGTGTTAGACCGGTGTTTCTGTTTTTTCAACAGTTCTAGAAGGTTGAAGGTAATAATGATACAAGAGCATTTCATCAGAGAGTAAAGGAGAAGAGGAAAGGGTTTCAACACCGCAACGTTTTTTGCAGGAATAAAGATGGAAGTCTTATTGGTGATAAGGGAAGGATACTTGAGAGACGGGCAGAATATTTTCAGGGATTGCTAGAAGGTGAAGAGGAAGTAAGTGATCAAGGATATTGAAAAGATATAAGTGAGGGTGACCTGGATGAGAATGAAGTAGTAGATAAATATCTTTATACTTCACCAACGCAAATAAAGCACCAGGGGAAGATAATATCCCAGCAAAATTATGGAAGAATGGAGGAGAGCGTTTAAATCATAGAGTAACTGCACTATTGCAAGACATATGGACCTTGGAAGTGACACCAGCAAGGTCTGAGACAAGGAGATGTTGTTTCTACGACACTTAATGACCCAGACCATGCCCTTCGCTGATGATATAGACATCATAGCTCGAAGGCGTGCAGATTTGGAAGAAAGTTACGTTTCGCTACGGGAAGCAGCCAAAGAATTAGGACTTGCCGTTAACACCAACATGTTTTCATCTAGAAGAAACAATGTCTGGGTGGATAAAGTGCGGATCGGAGGAGAAGAATTCGAAAGAGTCAGAGATTTCAAGTATTTGAGATCCCGGATAACTGACGAGAACGCTGTCTCAGAAGAGAAAAATGCCAAGATCACGCTGGAAATTGAAGCTATTTCGCCCTACAACCCATCTTCAGATCACGAAACGTAAGCCGTAGCACAAAGCCCATGGTTTATAAAAGTTTAGTCCGACCCACGGCCACCTATGGGTCAGAGACTTGGACGCTAGTACGGGCTAAGAGGATAACCTCCGTAGATGGGAGCGAAAAATCTTAAGGAAGATATATGGAGCAGCTTGCGAGAATGGTGTTTGGAGATTCCGCACTAATCAAGAAGTGATGGGTCTATACGATCAACCAGACATTGTTATTACGACGAGTTCGATGGTTAGGACATGTGGTGCGCATAGAGGAAAGCAAAGTCCAAAGAGGATGATGGATGGAAGACTTGGAGGTGGAAGAGACAGAGAGAGAAGAAGAGACAGACCCAGAAGGAGATGGCCGGAGCATGTCGAAGACGACGTTGGGCGTTCGCTCCGGGAGGAGACGTGCGCAGGATAGGGAGGAGTGGCGAGGCTATGTTTTGGCGACCAGAGCCCTTCACGGACGTAGCGCCGAGGAGCAGTAGGAGGTTGAAGATCAATATTTAATTCTTCTGGTATCATATCTGCAGAAGCAAGAGCTCCTTCCAAATTGAATCAGCTGTTTCACGGTGTCCTTTAATTGCATTTAAACCCCTGTTAATATGCTTATGGATATTACACTGAAGAATATCCAAACATTTTGATTGTAGTATATTGGCCACAGGCTCCAATATGGAATAATATTTTGGTATTATTAGTGTAGAGCCAGTTGCCAAAAAAAGGGTCAACTACAGTGGCGGCGGTAAGGCTTTGGGGGCCCCCCCACAAACTTTTAGGGGAGACCCCTCTATCTCCCATCCAGGGGCCCCCAAATGGCCAGGGGCCCTCGCACCGCGGGGTCTGCGTGGCCCTTATCGCCGCCACTGGTCAACTAACAAAAAAACTAATCTGAAAACAAGATCAGAGGAAGTGTGGCCCAAAATCCACAGCAAGAACAACACTTAAAATGATCATTTTTTGAAAAAAATTGCCAATTTATTTATATTAGGCGTACAGAGTTGCCGTTGGATTTAAATTTTTGTAAATTTATTGAAATGTAGAAATAGTGAGTTCAATAATTAACATCGAATAAAGCATAGTTTACGAGAAATACAGCAAGACCTAAAAAAGTCAGAGTTTGTTAAAGAAAAAGGGATTTAGTCCAAGATACTTTTGGACAAAGAAATATCACACTTCGGTATTATAAGGGGAGTAACAGTCTGAAGAAGAACTTTCCCTAGACCTTCTTTAGATTGTTACTCCCCTCTATTTTTATAAGGGGAGTAACAATTTAAAGAAGTGCCGCCTATTCTATTATTTTAGTTTGTGGATATCCCGTCCAAAAGTAGGGGGGGGGGGGGGGGGGGCGGCTCCCCCTGGCTACGCCCATGCGTTAAAGCACTTACTATTCTTAGCAAGTAATTATGGACTCTTATATCAGAGAGTTGTACGAGTTTATCGGACAATTATTTTTACAATACATTCTTTTAAAAAAATCTAAAGAAATTTTTTGTTTGTTTTTTTCTCAAAAAAGGATATATGGGTTTTTATTTTGAAATCTCTTATTTGTAGTTCTACTTTGTAAGATGTATAAATCTTTCTGTTGGAGAGAGTCGTTGGTTTAAGGGAGCTGAAGGGATCAAGGCAGAAGAGCCCTTATATTCAGAATAAAATATAGCCAAAGGGTTCCATCTCAAGTATACCACCAGGTCTAAAAGGCTCAGCAATTTTTTAGAATCGTCCTTTCTGCTAGGCAAGGCAATTTAATGAACATCTAGAGTTAGCTGGACCATCCAATTCAAAATATTAAAAAAACATCTGAATAACCTAACAGGCTTTGCTGCCGAGCTTACTGAAGATAGCCCAAGCATCATTCTGAAGAACAAAGATTCTTTTATGAAACAAAAAAAGGGTTAATAACAACTAATGAAAATATAATGACATAATTAAAGTTCTCGAGGAACCTACGGGTCAAATTATTGCTTCCGTGCTTCCAAAGGTACGAATAAAATAAATAAATACAAAAGAGAATCAAACGTTTCAGACAAAATGAAACATTGTTGATCTCTTGTTTGTCTGTCTGTTTGTCGATAAATTTTTGCAAACCAACATATCTTAAAAATAGCTAAGTGATAAAGATATATAAATCTTTTAAAGCGGATCTAAACGATCAAAGAAAGAAAACAACGTTTCCTACGATTTTAATAAAACTTCAATATATTGTCTGAAGTCAAAAATACAATTGAAAGTTTTGGTGTATTGAAGTGATACATTTTATAGTACGTAGTTTCAAAGGAGATGTCCGTGGTGTGTAAGTTAGTAGAATTGTAGGAAGGCATCCTGCTCCCCAACTACACGACTTTCTTTTACAAACCTCCCCTTTAACTATTACCTTGTCATTTTTAACTTTTTTCTTTATATTCAATATTCATTGCATTACGCTCGCTCCAATGATAGAGCCACGAGGTGCCTAGTTTAAAAAAGTTAATAATCCTCAACTTAAAAAAAAAATACAATACCTACTGGGAAATTGGCTACAGTTTATTAACTTATAAAATTTTTTTGATGTTTGATTTGAGAATATTATTTGATTCTAAACAAAAAACAACAATATGGATAACGAAAGAGGTTATTTGTAAATATGAAACTTTAGAAAAAAGACAAAAATTTAGTTTAACATAATGCGAAATTGGAAACAAGGTGAAATAAACAGGTAGAAAGGTAACCGAGCAGCACAATTAGTTTACATTATTGTGCTGCACACACACACACATATTATATATATATATATATTGTTGTAAGTGCATATATAGATAGAATTAATATTGGGGTTAGAGCGTTCAAATAACATAGCATTAGACAAGTTTAAGAATAATTACGTGGTCGACCTTCGAGGCTGCTCTAACCTGTTTTAGACATTTTTTAGTCATCCAATGTCTCTCTCGCCATCACTCCATCTCTCTTTCTCTATCTAACTAGAGGTAGGACAGCGACTACTGATACACAGTAAGTCCGATCTGGCATCTGCCTGAGAAAGCTCAACTTGAATTATTAACTTTAACAGTTGCTTCGTTTCAACACTTACAATTAGTAACCGACTTTGAAACAATAGAAATTCTTAGTCAACAATTAGCTTGACTTACTTGTTAAAATCAAATGGATCACAAAGGTGAGTAAAATTAACAATTGGTTAATTTAAAAAAAAGTTATATTTACCCATTACAGGCCTAGAGCCCTTGATTATGTTAGACCAATAAACCACACTCCGAAGAAGTTATGCTTTTACTACACATCACTTTCTAATTTGCTAAATTTTTCCCTTTATTTTAAATCTGTTTTTTTTTTTTTTTACACGAATATAGGAACCAATTTAACCATTTTTTATGAGCTCCGATGGTTGTAATTTATCTGGGGCTACCAGTTGGTTACTTACTTATTTAACCGGCGCTACAGCCAGGCGTCGGATTTTGAATTTAAAACAACCTTCCTCCATTCATCTCTATCAAAGGCTCGCGATCTCAGTCTACAAATTTCCCACTCGCTGAGATCTCTTTCTCAGTCCGTCCATCTTAATCTTGGTCTTGCTTTTCTACGACGGCGACGGTTGTAGTCTCCCTTTCTACATTTGATTGGGTGCTCTACTCTCTGGCATTCTGACTAGATGTCCAAACCACCTCACTTTCTGCGACTAAATGAAACGCACTTTGTAATGCCCATTGGTGAATTCTTGCAGCTCGAGGTGTTTTCTTATCAACCACTTTCATATAATTTTATTTATAATTTTATCATGTCATAGCCACATGCAGTATCAGCTTTCTAAGGATTCTAAGAGGCTCAATAATTCAAGACCTTTAAATATTTGTTTTGTGTGTAGGCTGACAAATGCCAGCTTAAAGTAGTTGAAAAGAAAGTGTAAATCCGCATCATGTTTGCAATATGTTTCCATCATCTGTCGGATTACAAAGAGTTGGTCCGACGTTGCCCTATTTGATCTAAAACCACATAAGAAGTCGCCAATTATATTCTCCACCAGTTCACTTATACTCTTCTGTTTATAATTTCTGATGATAGCTTTTAAGATATATTCAGTAGAATATGGCCTCTATAATTTTGACAGTGTTGCTTATCACCTTTTTTTTAAAAAATCGGTCATAGACAACTCATACAAACTTTATAATATAAGAGTTCACAATTACTTAGCTCAGAGTTTCCCATTTATTAGTTTTCGAGTTTTCGTAGTTACATTTAATTAGTACTGAACATTTTATTAAAATTTATCATAAAGATAACAATTAAATATACAAATAACTCCTCCTCGGCAAGGAATCGAACCCGGTCTTCTCTCTCTCTGTCCGCGTGTAATGCTATTTTTTCAGGAACTATATTTTTCCCGGGGAAAAAGCGCAGGTACATCGTGGGACTTAAATGGATCACATTTTAGAATTTGTCTCAAAATCGTCGGAAAGGTTTTCGAGAAATATTTTTTTTGCGTTTTTTAGAGTTTTTTGGGGTAGCGCCCCAAAATTTAGAGCGTAGATTTATTCTCGATTTCGCCTCGGGGAATGCTTTTCTGGAACATAATATATGACAGATTTAGTCAAAATCGGCCCAATAGTCAAACAACAGACAAACCGTTTTTAAAAACTACTTCCATTTTACTCAGGAGACCTCAAAACGTGTAAATCCATCAAAATTGTAAAATCTAATTTGCGCGCCATCACAATATTTTCTCTATTAGAGAAAGTTAAAAGAGGATATTTTGAAATAAATAAATTTATGAAAAACAAACTTCGAATGAATATTGCAAAAAGATGTAAAGTAAATATAAAAAAATATTTATTAAACACATCATTAAGTTAATTCGATTATTTTTTCCAGTAAATTAGACGAAATGAACCAAAATTAGTTCAAGATTCGGAGTCAAGGACACTGACTTTAAGTTGCTCTGAAAAAAACTGTATTCTGGTTTGAAAAATGACTGGCCCCCACATAGACAGTCGAGATGTAATTTAATTAACATTACCAACAGTCTAAGTACCAATTAAGTCATTTTATTACACCAATCAAGAGAATAAAGCAGTCTAATTATCTCGGTATTCAACTTAAAATAAATAAATTCAACAGATACATTTATTATAAGCTTTTTGCAATGCAAGATAAATAAAACAAACAACTACTGTTTAAGAAAAATGCAAATTTAAAAAGAAACAATGCATTTAAGAACTAAACAACTGCATCATGTGGATTCGCTTTGTTAATAAGAAGCCTCCTAATAATTATAATAATAATAATGAAAAAAAAAAAAAAAAGCAAAAAAGATGCACGCAAAATACTAATTAACAAGTTAAAGAAAAAAATAATATACATTTAAAAAAAGAAAGATGCAAGCAATTTTAAAATCATATATAATAACGAAAGGAACAATAATGCTAGGAAAACGACTTTTGTATTTTCTCTACATACAAATCAATGTAGTAAAATTTAAAGACCGCAGACGGTTGAAATTAATCTGGGGCTGTATGCTTACTTTCAACAAACCACCCAAATCCCATAAAAATTATATGAGGACTTTTAAAGATAAAGGTTTCAAAAAATATATTTTTTTGTGCGTGTATTGAAGAGAAAAAAATAGATGAAGAAGTTTGAAACTAGTATGGATCAACAATGGGCTAATTATGACCATACTAGTTCTATGTCATTAATGTTGACTCCTTAGACTTTGTGGAAAATTGAAAGCTTTAAAATCGGGTCATGGTATCAATAACGTCAGAAGAAACCATTCTCCCGCGTAGCTTAGCTGGTTAGAGCACTGTACTGGAAATACAGAGGCCCGGGTTCAAACCCCGGCGCTGGAGCTTGTTTTTCTCTGATTGGTTCCCGTAGTTAATAATAATTATAATTTGATTTAAATTAAAATCAAATATTTTTGTTTTTACGATATAAGTTCCGTTACCTTCGGTAAGCTCGAAAGCAAAACTATATTGACAGAATAATAAGTCTTAGAAGAATAAACTTTAAATTCACGATAAAAAAGCGAGCACGCTAAGTGCCACACTATTTGGCATACTGTTTTGACATTCTAATTATAAACAGAACTAACTGTAACTGATACGTCAGCTACTGTAGTGTATTTTTTTACTTAGTTTTTACTAGAACATGCAATTAATCTGACTAACTTGGTTTTTAAAAAGTTCGTTGCATTGAATGAGACTTTGAGGTAATCAAACATAAAGAATCATAACATCAACATTATTGAATATATTTTAGAGGCTGAAAAAGGTCTGATTTGTAATAAATTAAAATATCATGGTAGACCAATAAACTTTTGTTTTACTATTAGGCGTACACTAGAGACAAAACAGTCTGCGGCGACTGTCTCCCGGTGCAAAATATTGTTGGAGGGCGATAATTCAGATTGTTTTTCATAACCAAAGCAAGGTTCAGCTACGTAGTGAATGTGATAATAAATTATTAGCGAAAATTATCGACTGAGGAATTAAAGAAGGGCCATAGACAGCGGATCTTTGGGTTCCAACCCAATGATGGCGCTCCTATGTCCTACTAATTTAGCTACACCAGCAAATCATTTTTCGCTGTCCGAATCAGTAGACTAGTTACAATAAGAATGTTCTAACTTGGGTCTTGGGTCCTAATATCCATAAATAAGTTGGGCAGCTCGGTAGAAAAAACAACTTATTCAAAGATCTGATGGTTGATGATATTTGGTGGAATGTTGGAGGTTATTATTAGTGACATAAGATTGTTCTGAAGTGCATTTATACGTGTGCTTAATAATTGTGTAGTTGATACTTAGACGGGGTTTCAACTTAGACTTTACTCCTTCGTCTTGACATACTTAGCTAAGCATCAAGTGCTATATTCCCCGGACTAACTTAAGTTTTACCTTCAACCTGCACTTCTCTTGGGTACTCGACCTCCATAGTCATCTTGTACCCACCGACTTCCACACTCCGTTCATCTAATTGCACTCAGTCTCTAGCGATCCCAACGAGAACAATGTGGCTACAGGATTACACGGCCAGACGTCAAGGGAACGAAACAAGTAATTTAGAGGAGTAACTACACCGTGGAGAACTGTTACATCTCATCATATGGAAAACAACAGCTTGTAAACAATTATATACTACTCCTTTTTTTCCTGTCTAACAACCGACAGTATGACAAGCATCAATTAAAATGCAAAAAAGTTCAAATAATGTAGCGATGCTATAAAAAAAAACTAGTTTTTGAGAGCAGTATTCCAACTTTCTTACTAAACCAATGTGATTGCCAGTAGCATTGTAATAGACAGTGACGGATATTGTTGGCTAGTAGCGCTTAGAGTTTAGTAGTGATTGTTATTATAGCTTTTATAAGGTTTTAGTTGGTTCATGAGGTTAAAGATGGCCAGAGGAGGTTAGAGTCGGTCAGGGGTAATTAAGACTTCTACACACAATAGAGTCACAAGAAAAGTCTGAGTATTTTTGGAGACCTGTACGACGACCGTTTAGAGTGAAGAGTGACTGACAGACAGTTCCAGCAACAGTACGCCGTTCGAAAATATCTGTCTATTCCACACTCTTTCAGCTAAACCTGAAAACGCGTATTGTGTGGATGTCAGGCGTCTGGTCTCCAGTCCAGACTTATTAAAGATAAATATATATATATATA
>KZ652324.1:45755-70605 GCA_001010745.2 Gerris buenoi
AAATCAAATAAAGCCTACTGAAGTTATCGTCGACAGACCGATTTCGTGCTTAAGTGACTGTAGCTCCGAAACTTCGTAAGCTACGATGATGTGGTTTGCGCCATCAGTTTTGCCGACCAAAGTTCTAAAAAATGCCGAAAACCGCATCTCAATACGATGTCTTGAAGCGATGTTATAGAGGTTTAAAGATCCGAACGTACGTACGTACATACATACATACATACGTACGCACAGACATACATGTATATGAAACGGATTTCCATGATACCCCCGGGTTCTTAAGACCCCTCCTTCATAGAGATCTCGGAATCACGTTTTGGGGGTTATCACCATACTTCCATTTTCATGGAAGTAAAAGTGATTGGATTGTGGTTGGGGAAGGACCCTTACAGCCGGAGGAAGGATAATGTCCTTAAGATATTGTTGAAGAGTTTATTCGTCGGTAATTAATCGGCTTCTTATTGTTTAATATTCTCCCACAAGGATAGAAGGTTTTATCAGAATAATTAAGGTTGAACGAGGTAGCCAGGCGTAGAGGCCTTGGCCCGGACAGACTTCCAGGACAGCGCTACACTCTATGACGGTGTATACGTACAGTGTTAAGATCGAGGTACGCTTATCTACAGATGCCGTGTCAGGCAGGTCCAGCAAAGCCCCGGTGTCTTCACTGGCTTAACCCTGCTTTGGATTAAAGTAGCCTAGGTCTTCTATGTAAACCAACCCAGGGTCCTTCTGGATAGAAAAGTATATACATACACCCCATCAACAAAGGATGAAAGGACGAAAAAGAAACAGAAGAAAACAATACTTTCTCATTTCAAATGCTACGTATATATATGAGAGAAAGTAAAAACTAGCTTCTAGTTAGTTAGTAGAACTTCCAAAAAGAAACCTGATTCCTTTAAAAGGATTTTAGGGAAAATGAGAAGAAATACATAAGAAAGAGGACCTTGATACAAAGCATTGCACCTTAATTTAATTATTATTAATGTTTTTCGTTGTACAAAAAAATCAAGAGATTAAAAATATATATATGGGTACATAAATATAAATAAATAAACAGTATCTCCTCAAGGTTAGTAAGAAAATGAAGATTCCAAGATAATTTGGAACGAAACAAAGGAACAGAATAGAGAAGCAAATCCTTTTACTGATAAAGGATAAGATTTCTCAGCAGAAGGATTGCTCAGCAGGAGAAACAGCAAGGCTGAACAGAGTCCTGTACTGATCAGATGGATAAGATAGTATATTAGGTGGAAAATATAAAGTTTTCCACAACAATAATGCATCTTGAGTTGATTCAAGGTGTTTTCCTTGACTCATTCACACTACCTGCAATCATTTGATTGAATTCATATACAAAAGAATTGATTGAATTAAAAGTCTCAGAATATGAATATTGATCATTAGAGCTTTCGCTGAGGGAGCCTCTACATTATCAGTGATGATAATGATAGTTATACAGGATCATCACTAACTGATCAAGAGTACATTTTGCTAATTTTATTCAGGACGGTAGATTCATCACATGCGCCTTTAGTCTGGTCAACAATGAAAACAAATTAGGGAAATGTATAAATTTGGGAATCACTTGGTTTCCGGATCACGTGGTTCCGGATATAAACTGTGGAATCTGGCTAAAGAAACTAGTAGTATAGTCAAAAATGAGTATACTTATAGATCAAGTGTAGTGTGTTAAAAGCAAAAATAATTACTCCACGACATAATATTATAAAGAAAGTAAAAACTGTGTAAAAAAAAAAATAAATAAATAGTTATCCAATTAGTGTGACTCATCTTATAATTGGAAGAATGTTTAAATGAGTTATAAATATAAATAATAATGTGATCCTACTGAGATAACCTAATTAAGGGTTGATCCCTGGGATGGAAAAGAAACAGAAATAAATTCTGGAAAAAAACCTAAATTCCCCACATGAATAGAAGATAAAACCAATAAATATTGCTTCACAAAAGTTAATGCCTAACAATAAATCAAATGAAATAATACATAATACGAAAAAATGAAATATTTATGATAAATGTTAATAATATTACATATTAAAGTGGAGAGTTATAACGCCCTAGAAACCAATATCACAGAAATAAAAGTAATATTTTTGATTTAGCTTCAGCTGTTTAGTCACGATGCGAAGGAGTTACAAGATGATAAGATCCCAACAAAAATTCCAATTTACAAAGAGAAAACCAACTGGGGTTTGCCGTGAACAAGTAGAAAACATGTGTTTACGGAGAATAAAGAGAGAGAAGGAGATATAATACAGTGAGAGATAAGAAAGGAAGAGAGAGAAAGAGAGAGATTAGTGAAAGAAAGAGAGAGAGAGAGAGAGATAAATAAAGAGAGCCAAAGAGAGAAAAGAGATGAGAGAGCGAGAGACAAAAATCTGAGAAAATCGAATTAGCTCAAAAAACAATTCGCTGGAATATGAAGATGTACAGAAAAATAATATTGGAGGGGAATAAAAATAATTGAAGTTGCCGAAGGTATGAATTCAATAAAAGCAACTTTTGGGTGTAACTCGTTATTTTCTGTTTGAGGTGTCGTTAACCTTCGTTCGTTCGATATTTTTGGAGTAAAAGAAGGGAGGGAAAAAAATGGTTTTGGGTTTTTTTTGGGAGGGATAGAAGCTCTGACGAAATATACAAGTAGTCGGAGAAGAGGTATTAGGAAACTCTCCGAGCTGAAAGAATCGTGATGCGGAGAGCTGAAGGAAAAGATTGGGGCATCGTTCTCGTTTCAGAGACCTTAAGTCTTGAGAGATGAAACCGTCCTCCTTCGGCACGTCAAGTCCAACTCAAGATTTTGACCTTTACCTTCAACAGAAAAATCGAAAGAACGGACGAAACGTGGAAACCATCAACTCAACATCGAATCACCTTCACTGCGACAAGAAATAGAACAGACCTGCCAATATACAACAATAGTAAAAATACACCAGAAGAAAAACATTTAGAGGTGGTTAGATGGCCAGTATAATGCTCATGTAATAAGTCGCTATCAAAATTGGAGAAGAATACTGTCGAGGATCAAAAGAACGAGAGTTCTATTTTAGAATCAACAAAGCTCTTGAAAATTAAATCGTCAAACCTAAACCAAATATATAGGTCCCACAAACTCAAAACTAAAACTAACAATAGTTAAAGAACGATTTAGGGAATCATTCTAGAGGGGGACACCATATGTTCATGCAATAGAATAAAAACATACAAAAACAAATTAGTCTCACAACATTGTGTTATATATAGTGTATTGACGAATGCTGTTTGAATCTCTAATACATATTACTAATAAACATCGTCCATCGTAAATAAATTGATGAATTCAGTAATCCATAATAACAAAAAAAAAAAATAAATAAATAAAAAATTACAGTTTAGTCTCTTGATCCCTTTTTAATTAAGATATTTTTTTTGAGACAATTAAAAAAAAATGACATAAAAAACCACCACAAATATCAGTTTTAGCTTCCTCTACTCTAAAAGAGAAAAATGAAGAAATAAAACCAAATGACTTTAAAACATATTATAACATTCAAGTTATTAGGGAAGAAACGATAAAAAAAGAAGAGAAAAAAATTATTATAATAATTATTGTTTAAAGATAAGATGAAATAAAATAATGGAAAGATATTTTAACAGGAGCTGAAAAAAAACAAAAACAAAAAAAAAAACAAAGCTAGAGCAGATGCAAGTTAAAAAGCAGGTGTATAGAATAAATACTTATAGAGGAACAGGTGATTCCACCAGCACGTGTCTCCCGTACCTACCTGTCATTCCTCTCCTTACTTTTCCATCTCGAGTGCATCGCAAAGCGCCCGCTGCATCACGTTTATCACTTGACAAATGTCTTTACGTTACATGCAGTCGGCATTAAACAGATGCAACTCTTGTAAACACAATGCAATAAATCCACACATCTTCTTCCATTGAAAATTCTAATTCTGTTTGTATTGAAAGTTTTAAAGATTTGAAGTAACCTAGAGTTTTTGGAACACTACAATAGGTCTCTCCATAAAATGATTAGATGGTCGCTAAGTACTTTCAAATTACTAAAAACACGTCATCAGCATGTATAATCATATAAAAAATCGTGTAATGTAATTCAAATTAGTAGCTTGAGAAATAGGTTCCCTGTAAAAATAATAATAAAAATCACAGGGAAGTACTTGCGTCCAAGTACTTTTTAGGGTTTTGTAGATGAGTAAACATACCCATTATGTAATCATGATTTCTTGTCTTCGATCTCAAGAGTCCCGGGTTCGACCCCCCGGGGGGTCACAATATTTTATCAGTAATAAACCAATAAGGAATGCAAAATTTAAAAAAACATATATATATTTGTGTCCTACTCTTCAGCAGCTTTCATTTGATACCAAATTTAAAAGAAATAAAATTTTGGGCGCACTTCACTTTTTCGCGCCAAAAATTGGCAATTTTTGAAAATTTGGGATACACTTCCGGAATTTGCATCACCTCACAATAGGGTATTAGCATGAATTATTTCGAAATTTTAGCACCAGCCGATCTATAGTGGTTGAGGGGAGGCAATTTTGGGTATATTTTGATTTATTTGACCAATAAGGAAAGCAAAATTTAAAAAAGTATTCATATATTTGTAACCTACTATTTAGCAGCTTTCATTTGATACCCCACTCAAAAATTAAAAAAATGTACATTTTTGAGTTGAGCAAATTTCTTCGAATTGCGCATGCGCATATTGAATATTTAACTTTTGTGTATTTTCCCTGCGTTTGGGCCCGAAAGTTACGCCAGTGTTTCAAATTTCAGCTTTTTAGCTTAAACGGTTCGGGCGCTATGAACAAAAGAGCGACGGACAGACGGACACATCACCCTAACATAAGAGTTTTAGATTTTCAGCAAAATCAGATTTATTTTCATCATTATCTCGAAAACTAGATTTTCCCGGGAAAAGGAATTATGTGGTTAGTTCGTTTCTAAATGGACTACAAAAAATTTAATGAAATCAATAACAATTCGAGTTTTTGGGAAGTAGCGCCTTCAAATTCAGAGCTATTTATTTCTCGATTTCTCCTCGGCCCCACGTCATCGAAATCGGTGTAGCAGTTTAGGCTCCACGTGAAAGCACAGGCTATAGAATTTTAAACAACTTTTATGGGTTCAGGGGACCTCAAAACGTGTATAAGAGGGGACATTTAACAAGGTAAATGAGGATGCAAGAAAAAATAATCCTGTATTGGCGTTAATTTAATATAATACTCTGAAGTTATAAGAATCTTTGAAGGTATGATATATAAATTAACTTTACGTCGAGTATACTAAATGTAATTAAATTGATAGGTGTAATAATAGTAAAAATTATAATTAAAAAAAAAGTTATTTCAAAGACGGGCACAATCAGTTTAAATTGCTCCCCATTTCGTGTTGAAATTAAAAAGGATAATAAAAAATAAAATAAAAAGCAGTGAAACAAACATTTTAGTTGGTTTCTCACAGTAATACGAACACTGGAGCACTTAACGACAGCTAACAATTAACTAGAGGAACATAAAGGGAAGAAAACAAGCAGATAAGAAAACCATTAAATAGAATAGAGAAACATGTGATAAAGATAAACAACCTAAATAATGAGTGGTTAGGGTTATAACCAAACTATTGTTCTCTTCAAACGATTTTAAAGATAACAGAACTAAAAAAAAATAGGATTTTTTTTAAAGAAGGTTCGAGGGCTCGTGAAGAAGTCCGTACCTTGCCGGAAGTACAACCAGAAAAGTAGGCCTCTCCTCGGGAAAAGAAAGTTTTTAAGAACTCGAAGACACAAGAAGATGAAGAAAAAAAAAATATTATGGTGGGTAATTACTTGGGCTTTAGTCCTGGCCCTTGGGTGGGAGGGAAGCAACCGACCAAATAAAAAGAAAAAAAAAAAAGAAACACAAAGCGACTTGAAGAGAAAGTAAGAACAAGATGAACCTGGTCCTAAGGTACAAGTAAGGAAGGACGAGTCCTTCCCTTTATAAAGGACTCGACCGAGAAGAAATTTAATTTGGAAACCGAGTCCTGGAGGGTTTAGGTCATCTTCGGTACCTAGCCAGGATGCAGGACCTCTTCTTTTAACTTCCTATAACTCCTACAGCTTTCCAAATCATTAATCTTCTTTCTAGACTCCATAGACCGCGCATCCTTTGGTACCCCGTTCGACTATTAGGAAACACACATAACGATTCCATTTTTATTACACATATAATAAAACTAATAAAGCATTAGGGTAGTTGCGCTCAGCCTTTGTGAGCTCGACATCACATTTATGATATAAGGCTAATCGAGAGATCTACCGGTACCAGTAGTAAGTAACGACAAAACATGAATTTAGGTATTTTTTATAATAAAAAGTACAAACATTAAAAGGGGTATAGTAATGTAGCGATTTTCAAAAAGAACATTATGATTTTTATAAAATGAAATAAAAACAAAGACAGTTTAAAGATATGTGACAAAATGTAATCCAAATGTCCCACAAAATTTATTCTAAAGGTATTAAAACTCAGTTTCTTGGAGGCGGAGGCCACTTAACAGTTAAATTTCTCGAAATTATTGATTAAAAAAAGGAAATAATTCACATTCTTGGATTATTACCAAACGTATTTCACAAGCAACCGAATTGAATTTGTGTACTTAACCGAATTGAAATATCAGAGAACAATGCAACCACATAAAAACAAACAATAACATTAGCCCATAAACACTTTATCTTTATGCATATAAGTTTTACCAGTTATCGGCAAGGTGTTTGTTTATAAAAACAATCTTTTAAAATGTTCCCTACAATCACGGTTGTTAAGTTTTTTACAACAACGTTGAATGATTAAGGTTTTATAGGATTAGAATAATGAAGGTTTACAAGCATTAGAATGATAAAGGTTTCCAAGGATTAGAATGGTGCCCGAATAACGACAAAGAAACCGACCAATTAAAAATCGATGAGAGACATGGTACCCAAATATTGTTTTGACTTGAATTATTATGGTTGCGAAAGATTAAAATTCCTTAATACCGTCATAGAAATAGAGCGGGCATAAACATTCCAACAAAATTATACCTTCAAGAAAAACGGATAGGAAAATAAATAATGTCTTGGTTTCTTATTAATTATAAATCTATAATTGACCTTTTATAATTATTTTATATGATATTATTAACTTAATAAACGTGGTTTGCTATTAAATTATTTAATATTTTACTTTTCAAATTAATTTTATTTACTTTTATTATTGATTCATTATTTAATTATTTTTATTCCGAGCTAACTGAAGCATTGTGAAAAACAAATGTTTAAATGTATCCGAATTCAATAATTCCAAGAGAGATCTGTGGCAGACATCAGGAAAATGTTTGGTCTCGAGTCGATCTTCCGTTCAAAATTTTTACGAACCACCCACCCAATATAATTTTAATGTGTAAATATTCTCTAGTCCTAATATTATTTAGAATATGTGATACTATCAGCCATACATACAGAAGTATATTTCTTCGTCCCAAATTCTTTGGACTAAATATCCCTATGTTTAAATAGTAATTTAGACAAATAATTATTTATAAGTGGTCTTGTAAACAAATATAAGGTGGTAAATCAAGTAAATGACACTAATTTACTTGGTTACCTACCCTATGAGTGGGCAGCCAAGTAAATTAGTACCCACGTCTGATTTGAAAGAAATTTGGATGGTAGGACATAAAAGCCCAATTCATCCCATAATAATGTTAAGCTTCCCTTCATTGCTTTTTCATTCAGCTACTTTGCGCATTTAATGTAAAATAAAAATTAATGTGACACCACTGGAAATCTAAAAAGATGCAACCTAACTTACTTCCAAGTGGGATCACATTATTTTATTCTCAGGGGACTATTTATCCAATATCACGCGAGGAAGCTATGTGCCACACTAATTGGCGACAATTTTAAATTCTTAAACTGACAATAATTGGGTTTAATTTGCAAAGGGGTTAAAATAAAAACATGAAATTGCAAATATTCAGTATAAATACGGGTTTAAATCCTTTCGGCTATTTTAATTAACTTTTTGACATAATTCAGTTTACTTGATGATAATGAAGTGAGACAATGAACCACCTCACCTCCAAATCACTGGAGATGAGATGGTTACTTTCAGTATAAGATTATTAGGTTCCTATAGATTGATTACTATTAATAGTCTGTCTCTAATCTAGAAATGTTACAATCTTTTAGTAAAATAAGTATATACCAGTCATGGGCAAAGTACGGCCCGCGGGCCAAGTGCGGCCCTTCGAGGTAGTCAATCCGGCCCGCCACATGGTTTTGAATAACCCATACAACTACATATAAGACTAAATGTATTTTCTGCAAAGCAAGAATAGAATAATGTGTCGGCATACAAGAAAAAAATCGACCAAGTCCATTTTTTGTAATTTCGAGATAATTACACCACTAGTTCACTTTTTTTTCTCTCTCTCTTACAGGTGAAATTATTTAAATAGAAGGAAGAGAAGAATATAAGGAATTATCATTTAAAAAGAATTCTTATTTTACAGGAGGTTTTATTAAACAGGTTATCTAAAAAAAATCGCAAGCCCCATTTGTATAGAATTGCGTATCTGGTGAAACAAGTCCACCAGCGGACTTATTTAGTTTTCTTGTGTAGAAACGATGTTACTAGTGTGGACTTAACATTACACATAACCTAACACACACCACACAGTGATTAGAGTTATAAGGCATTAGTTAATATAATTGCATATTTCCGGCGCAAGTCCATATTTACGGATAAATATTTTACTTTTTGAGAGAAATTTCCACAAAGATATATATTATATATAAGATATTTGTAGTCAAAAATATATTATTATCTAGGTACCAAAACCTTTTAAGGATTAGAAGTCATTCACAGTCTAACGGGGAATGTACTGTACACCCCTTGTTCTAAACTTCTGTAGGTAATAAAAATTGTTTTGTTTAATTTTTTTTTCGGCCCGCCTAGATAATTTTTATTTTATCTGGCCCTCCCCTTAAAAAGTTTGCCCATGTCTGGTATATACCATCAGGTCTAGTTATCTACATAACAGATTCTGTGACACACTATTGTTAAAAGTTTGTTCTGGGGATCAAAGAAATCATCATTGAGACATTTTCAGGTTTAGCATTAAGATTTACTGTTAGAATATTTCAAGAAAAAAAAAAGATGTAGAAGGAAAAAAATAATGTCATTGGATCTAATAGGGAAGCTAGTAAGATGCATCTTGCCTCCCAGGCGATGCAGGTAATTGTATTTCAAGTCGAGTATCCTGTATTACTTTGTAGAGATGAGGGACAGGTGTACAGGTTCATTATCTGCTGCGGTACGAGGCCCAGTTGGACCGCATGCAGGTACACTAACTATCTTTCGCTTCTCCAATTCAATTCTACCATAAATATCAACGGAATAGCGTCAGAACGTTCTGCATATCAATCAAACCGTCTAGATAATAACTCTGATCTTTAAACTGTAAACCAATGAAAATATTATGTAGGTACCGAGTAAAACTTAAGTCAAAGACCAAAGCATCTGGATTCGAGTCTCAAAAGTGGCACACATGAACAAAACCCGACGACATCCCGTCACTACCGACTATTTCAAGTATTTTTCTAGAAAATTACATTTTTCTTTGAGAAAACATTTTATATAGTTTAATTGGCATTGAAATAAACTAACGTTTACACATTTTGAAATGAAAAATCGTCGAAACCGTTTAAAAAATAATCAACCGCAGAAGAAGAACACGATACTTGTTCCCTCTTAGGCCCCTTTCAAACATAACGATAAAATTGACACGATAAAAATTCGAACAATTTTTCATCGTGGAGTCTCAGCCAACAATCCACGGTTTTTATTTATTTCTTTAATTCCAATTGCCTATGAATAATTAAGTCCACCGTTGCTTAGTAGCTATTGTAAAGTCGTTGTCAAAAACGAATATGCAGTCGTTTGTATTGCGTGTACCCAATACATAAAAGACGAGGAAAATCCGGTGGTATTTAAATGTTTATTGAGGAACTGAGGTGGCATGATAACAAATGTTTTAATATTAATTACTTTACCAAGAATTAGAATGTCGGATATCGTATTTCATGATCTACAGAACCAACTGAAAATTACCTCCCCCGCCTTTATTGTAGCATTTCTGTCTTTATAGATATAAAAGATTTCCCACAATATAGGTCTTCTAACTATTAATGAAATCATAGGTTAACTGTCTGTCATCAGTTCATAAATGTTGTGAATAGTAGCTAGACGAACAACTAAACTGAAAAAAAAACCGACGCGACTTTTAAGGGCCGAGAGAGGATCGGACCTTGGACGGCAGACAACATAATATTGTTGACTTTCAAAAAGCGCAGTGGGTCATATAGGCCACTATTTAGACGGCATCGTCCTGCCTAACTCAAATGTTTAAGACGAACCGATCGTAACATTCGTTATTGTGACAAAGACCATTGCCTTTGTAATCAGGTATTGGCAACTACTTAAGGTAAAAAAAAAAATCGTACGACATTTTATCATACGACCGAAATTGTAAGGCGTGGAAGAGGCATCAGAACGTTTTTTCAAATTAGAAATATAAAGAAAAATGAGCAGTAGAGTTGAAATTATGCATCATTTATTTCGAATCAAAAACGTAAAAACCAACTAAAACTGGATCTTAGTTGGAAAAGTTTTTACAAAGAAAAAAAAATTGGGAAACATTAATTTAATTTTGTTTTTTTCCTCGGGAGCAGAGGATTAGGGGGCTGGAGGATGGCTGTAAGCCAAACACCTCTCTTATTACCAAAATTTCATAGGGCGGCTAGGAATTTCTCGTGCGGCAGGGAACTTCTCCGTAGGAATTTAGTGATAGAGGGCGAGTTACTACGAGTTGAATCCGCTTCACTTCTCCCAAACTTTACCAAACTAATTTTATTATTCTTCCCATTTATTTTCCCCTTAAAAAAGAAAAAAAATATCTTTAGAACAATTTAACTAAAGATGATAAAAGTTGTTTTTATTTTGTTTATAATACTTAGGAGTTAGAATGGTGCAAACATCTTTGGTTAAATCTAAGATAACGAAACTAGTGTGGGCCCTAAAGGAACGAAGTAAGATAGGAACTACATACGATATAATTATTATGGTGTATACATATGCGAACAGAACGGCTCGTGAACCGTTCCCGAGCTTCTGGTTCTCATGATTGGCTCGCAAGCCGCTCGTATCAAACTGCACCTTACAAAACCTATAACCTCAACTAACCACCAAGAGGGGTTAGTTGAGGAAAAACAGCCTACTGAAAACATAAAAGATTTAGAATTGGGACTGGTTGGAGTATGGTTTGTTGTTTTTCTTTCGCTCCCGAACATTCAGCCTCCATTGTCTATTTTATGTTGCCCTATTGATTTTATTCCGTCATTTTCTATTTAAATTTAGAAAGGTGAAAGGAAATTGACAAACGGTTCTTAAGTTTTATGTTTCTTGACCTTTATTTTTTTTATGATTGACCATTTTTAAAAATAATTTGTTAATGTTTTTTTTTTTAGTATAAAACTGAAAAAAATATATTTGTGATAAATATGTATAATACATCAAGAAAGATAACCATTATTCTACTCATTTGAATAATATTCCCCTGTTTAATTTTGACTTACCGACACTTGTTTTTAAAATGTCTTATGATAGAGTAGTTAATATTATATAGTAGTTAATATGTTTGCGCTTGTCACACACGAAGTTTTTGTTTAGAATCCTGTCTCCAGCAAAGAGTCAAGCCTCGGTGTTCATTTAGCATCGCCATAGAAATGGGCAGCTGCTTATGTGAAATTCGATCTATCCTATGAAATTGGATCTATATATATGAATGACACCCCCGTGTCATAATATACTAATATGTAGTTGTATATTTGGCAGGCCCAAACTCTCTACAGGTTGTTACATCTCGGATTATTATTATTATTATTAAATATGGCATATTAAATACAGCATATCTTTTAAAAGAAACAATTAACAGTATCAACATAAAAAAAAATAGAACAATAAACATAAAAAATAACCCATTATATTTAAAACAAATAAAGCATGCAAAATAAATGAATAAAAAATCAAATAGTAAAAGAAATACTTTTTTGATAAAGCTCGCGTCTTAAAGGATTTACATTATTTATTCTTATCACTTATTGTTCTCGTTTAGAAAATAAACTGAAAATATAATAATTAAGAAACAGAACTAAAATTTAATATTTACGCGTTTTTTTTTTAAAATTATGAATCACATTTTTAAACAAAAATTGTAAAATGGGCATCGATAAGTTAACAGTGGAGTGAACGCTTGTAAGTCAGGGCGTGTTACGCTTGCAAGTCAGCACATAAACCAATCATGAACCCTGACAACTGACAGTTCAGCCTGACTCTATCTATCCAGCCTTGATGACAGAAAAGTGGTTCCATCCATGTTACTTTTAAGAAAAAAAAAGTTATTTACTTCATATAATAGTAATAATAATAATATTAATGTTAGTAAAATGAAGCTGGCACCAGATACTTATGTTAGTGTGTAAAGAGGATGACTGTAAAAAGAATAATGTTTGTAATATACCTAATTTGATTGGGCCCTCGACCTGGAACACCAGAACTTGAGTCGTCGCTGGACCTGAACAAATAGCTACAGTTAGTAACCTTCATTTTGCAACCTCTCTCTCTTAGACAAAGCAAAAAAAAAAAATAATAATAATAATAAAAATTAAAAATAGATTTCCAATTAGTGTGGCACTTGGATGTCCTCCAAAAAAATTCATGGGGATAGATCATCTGTGGGTGGGTCAGTCTCTATCGACTGATTCTGAGCAAAATCCAATTCTGTGTGTGGCAACGATTCATGGACCCACAGACACGAAACTAAATTTGATCAGGAAGGTCTAAAACATAAAATACAAGTGGAAATTTTGATTTCAGAGGGAAACAAATTTTTACCTCTAAAAGCTAACACAATGGTTCTTTTACTACATTGGTAGACTCGGAAGCAATACCTTTGTTGAATGCATCCCAGTAAGGTGGATGTCTGTCTATGTCAAACGTAACTCCAACATTAAGCTAGAGGCTGCCGAAAATAATCAAAATGTTTTCCGATTGCGCTGAAAATAACACCAATTATGCCTCTTTATAAAAGAAACATTTCCACTGAATTTTGTTTGAATATCTGCCGCCATTTTGAAAATATCAATCTTGGAACTTTGAAACTTAAACGCTAAATAATTGGAAAATTATTATGCCGATTGAGCTTAAATTCGCACCCATAATACTTTTCTATATAAGATATATAATAAGTCCTCAATATTTTATCGTAATTATACCGGACTTAACTTATAAATAACGGACAAAAAAAAAAATTATAATTCATAATAAAAAAAAATCTATGTGTGTTTATGTTTGGTAAGGATTAGTTCCGAGACGCCGTGCGTCGGAACTTTTATGTTCGGTGAACAAAAAAAAAGTGCATTAGTGCGCCAAGAATTGGCTTACTGCCAAAAATGATGTAGTTTGCTCTTCAAACGTGTTAAGCAGTTTCAAACTGATAAACAATGGTTTCTTATAAATATAATAGGTTTGTTCCAACCGCACTTCAAACTGGTTTGGAACTGTCGACGCATGCGCATTAGGAACAGGGCGTTCCAACGAAGCCCAAACTCAAACTCTGACTGACTCTGACTGTTAGTCGGCTGTTCCAACCACGCTCTGTTTGAATCACGGATTGGTTTGGTACCAGTCAGAGCAGTCAGCGATTGGAGGCAGGGACTAGTAGTTTGGGATTGAATTTCGGTGAACAGAAACGTAACCTTCCGCTTTATTGTTTTTGTTTTGATTTCGCTCGCCTATTATTTTCCTTTCTTGTGATTCATATATTATTTTTAAAATGATTTTGTACGAATGCGATGGTTAATTTTTGTGCATATAATGACATTTTTTAGATATTTCTAAAAAAATAAAAATTGGACCTATTTCCAAGATGTACTTTTGGTACTTATTCCATTTTCAAACAAATATCGAAAGAATCCGACTTATTTCAGATTTTTTTCTTTCTCTAACAGGACTAAGATTAATATTTGTTTTTTAAAACAAAAGAGCTTTCAGGATTATATCAATAAAAATACGTGTGTGCCTTGAATCTACTAAAACAAGTTTTTTTTTTATAACAGTGTTAAAACCTACCACATCAAACAGTTTGGTTCGAGTTCAGGAGCGTTCCAACAAGACGGAATCACAAATCAATTTCCAACTGAGTAATTTTCGCGCATGCGCATTATGTCAATCACGGACTAATCCGAGACTGATTCGGAACTGGCGGTTGGAACAAACCTATTATTATCGAATTTTAATCCCCCAAATATTAAATTTATTTAATTTATTATAAAACATAATTAAAACAGAGTTGTTTACACTTAATTTTAGATTAAGCAAAATCAAATTTATTTTCATCAATATCACGGGAACTATATTTTACCGGTAAAACGACATGGTTAAGATTCCTTTGAAACCGAATGCATTTTAGAATTTTTTTCACAAAATCTTTTGAACCGTTTTAGAGTAATAATTGTTTCAGAGCTTTTAACTCATCACTCATTTTAGAGTCAAAATATAGTCTTCTTCAGGTAAGTATGCGAAACTTCGTAGAAATCGGTTAAGCATAAATATGGTTCATGCTCTGCTCAGATGCATGGACCCTAATTATAATAGACAACAGACAGACATTTTTAAAAACCATTATTTCGACTAATGGGACCTGAAAACGTGTAAATCCATAAAAATCTTATAATCGAATTTTTACACCACACTACACTATATATTCACAAAATATGAGAAAGTAATACATAACAGTTTTCTACTTTAAAATTAAAACATCTGGCTATTATTATTAGATAATCATTATTTTTATTGACCTATATTAGAAAAAAACTTATTTAAAATAAAAATAATAAGATTCATATCAAAATATTTTAGTAGTGAGGGAGGAATTAAATAAAAACAGACAGACATCCGAAGGTGGGGGGAATTAAATAAAAGTTTATCAATGTAAGGGAGAAATGAAAGCCAATTAAGGATATGGTTAGAAAGGAAACAACAAAAAAGTCCTGAAGAGGTCCTTCCTTTCCTTTCCAAATTATACTTTTTTATATTTTCATGATAAAGGACTGGAAGGAATGCTTTGCTCGGCCAGGATGTAACCTTCGGAGGGATAACTACTATAAGGGCTCAAAGAGGTGAAAAGACATCAATGTGAGTTAATTCCAAACATACAAGTTTAGATATGATGGAACCACCTTAAATCACTTTTTATCTTTCTCCATCACTAACATTCATTAGAACCCATCACTAATCTAACAATAATGATCTCATCATTATATTTCTGTGTTCACTAGATACTTTTTTTTTAAGAATATCTAAAGAAATTGTTTTTTTCTTCCACCATTCCTTTTTCCTTTACCACCCTTGTGTTTTTTTATTATTAACTACCGTAAGCAGGAAGGTTGGGTAGAAAACAATGGCCCATGTTCCAAGAGTCGGAGAAGTACAAAGAATAACAAAAAGAAACCCTTCTGTAGGGACTTTTTTTTTAATATTCCTTTATATAAAAGTCAATGAACTCGAATCAAAAAATTAAATTATCAAAAAAAAAAAAAAAAAAAAAAAAAAAAGTACAAAATAAATCTTCGAACTAGAGACCTATTTCCAACATTATGAGTAACCAAATTATAATCAAGTTCTGGACCATATTAATAATATTAAGTCCTTATTTAGCAACACTTATCCGTCGATAGATCAAAAGTGCCATGTTATACAAAAAAAACTACCACTTTTTTACACTTTTATATTTAGCTTCACATTTATCCAAATCTTGTAACCTAAGTTTGACCCACTCTCCGACAACCTTTCCACGGCCTAGGCTGATTTACCAACAGGTAAAATAATATTAAGGGTATAAGTGTATGTGTATATGTATATATTATTGGTAATAAATGGATCTATCTATTTATCTATCACCGACAACCTAGAAAGCTGAAACTTAGTCCAAAGACGAAACAATAATCAGATATTGGTTAATTATTAAGTATTAAATAATCAACGAATTAATTTCATTGTTTTTTGTTTGCCTCCGAGTCTTGTAACCTAAATTTAACCAACTTCCCGACTACCTAAAAAGCTAAATACTTGCACAAATAATGTATTTTCGATGGCAATACAATAAGCATTAATTAATTAATTAATTAACTAATTTAGTTGAAATTCTATTGAAATTATTTAAAGAAAATCATAAACATGTTTTATCCATCTTCAGGACTTTTAACACAGTAATTTCTCTCTATACTTTACTTTTTCTATAGAATATATAAGAAAAAAAATACATAAAAATTAAAATATTCATCGAGTATAGAAACTTATGAGACGTAATTATACTAACTATTTTGAAAATAACCACTGAACATTAATGGAATAAAAAGGGTTTAAGATAATTCTCAAGAAAGAAAGGAAAAATATTTTTTTTACGGACAGAATAGTCAGAATGATTTTCATGGTTCACAGTCGAGTTGGTACCTTCAAGGACCTGTAACGGGAACCACCTACCTAGGTACCTACCACCTGCTAATAGTACACAAGTACATCGAATAACATATTAACCTGTACACTGTACAGTAAACACGCAACAAATATCGAACTAAATGGTACCCTAAATCCTCATGTTACATTTTGCGACATTGACCAATTTATTCATATAAAAGTGTATATTGTACAATAAACATATTAACCCTGTTATTCGGTACAACAAAATAATTTAAACATAAAAAATGTTTAACCTTTTTGATCTGTATTTAAATCCCATATCGACTCATTTAATTCATTTTTTAAAATACATTAAAAAAAAGTTTTCACAGATCAATGTCTACTTTTTGTGTCCGAGTTCCAATAAAATAAGATTTAATTCCATCTACAATATCTTGAATGTTAGATCCCGATCCCAACAAAACGCTTGTGTAAACAAATAAGCCAAGACTCACGTAAAACGTTGTAACCTTGGTTTAGCCATGTCTCCCCCAGTCTAAGTAAGTTCTACCCGGTCTAATACATGTCGTCCAAGTTAAGGGATGTTGTTTGTCTGTTCTCCCTCACAAACTCAAACTTTTCTTTCCAAAACCACTCTACACCATTAAATTTAAAAACATTTTCTAACTTAGCTATTACTCATCACTCATCACAGATAGTTTAAACAGTTTGTTGTTATTTAATTTATATTATTCGTATGGTTTATATTAAAAAAAAAGAAAAAAATTATATGCAGTGTCGTATACAACTTTGTATCCTCCTAATGCCTAATTGCCAAGTCTTAATTTAAAAATGTTTTTAAATTCAAATTTGCAGAGTAATTTGTGAAAGAAAAGTTTGAGTTTGTGAGGAACAGAGAATATAGAGGGGGATAGACATACAACATCATACTTACAACATACTTGTACTGGATGTATCAGACCTAGTAGAACTTACTTGGACGGGGGAGACTTGGCTAAACCAAAATTCTCACAACGTTTTTACAGGAACGCTTGGCATATTTTTTAACACTAGAGTTTTTGTTGGGATTTCACTTCTTTTTGTAAGTAATTTTCGTTTCTTAGCCTCTTGTACTTTTTGAACACATAATATGCACATATCATATAAGAAGAGGACATAACAGGAAATAAATGGAAACAGGAAATAATTATTGTAGTTTTGGTCCCGTGTCTGTGTGTTGCTCAATTTATGCGAACCAACATATCTTAAAAACTACAAACCTGATTTTAATGAAATTTGTATGGTAGGTCATAATTAGCTCATCGTTGTTCCCATATAAGTTTCAACTATCTGCGGCCATTTGTTTCTCTTTAACATGCGCAGAAACATACATATATATACACCTAAACCTTTAACAGTACTCATCTGATTTTAATGAAATTCGGATGGTTTGTCGAAAGTAGACCGCAGAGAGCACCAGATTAATTCCAACTGTCTACGCTCTTTAATTTGTAATTTTATTGATACTTTATTTTATGTAAAAAATTAAAACAATTTCGACATATTAAAAACGGAGGAAACAATTCGATTTCACTTTGCGTAGGATTTTTCTGAACATGGATGCAAAATTTTATCAAAGTCGGCCCAGAAGTGTTAGGGTCTACGAGTCTGCACAGACAAAGGACAGATTATTTTATTTTTTTATTTTTTTTAAAAAAAACATTATTGGGCTCTGGTGAGGGTTCTTCAAAACGTGAACATTTATCAAAATTTCACAACCACAACATAATTTCAAACTATTTAAACGTACATGAGAAAGTAAAAAATTAATCAACTCACTTCAAAATAAAATTATTACACGCTTTTAATTAACTTGACTTGTATGTCCGCGGCGAATCTTGTAACGTAAATTTGACTGACTTCCCGACTACTTAGAAAGCTGAAACTCGCACAGATTATGTATTTCCGATGACAATACAATAATCAGTAATTAGTTTTACTAAATTATTGGTATTAGTCGATAAATCACCAGATTTCTGAGAAATGTTGGCGGTCAAATTCAAAATCAATTGTAAACAAACACGACCAGTGACAGCTAAGAGGTTTTATTTGAATAAAATATTTAATGTTTATATTTACAAACCCATAATTATAACCTATGCAGCTGAAACCTTCCATTATATAATAATAATAATAAATTATGGCAAACAGCTCGTGGAGTGTTTAGGCCTGCCAATTGGCTTACACAAATTATGAATATGTGTATATTTTATTAAATTAAAAATTTTGATTGATTTAATTTAGTTATCTTAATTTCAACTAAGTAAGGTTAAAACTGATGACAAAGACGAAGACTAAAAAGTATAAAGTAATATTATATTTCTAAAAAATATAAAAACACGCTTTTATAAAGAATGTACTAAAAATGAGAAAATAATTACTTTTAAACAGCCACAGTACTACGAGCGATCACACTATATGGGTATGTCACTAAAAATAAAAGCGTGGGGCGCTTTGTTTATAAAACCCCAACGAACGCATTCCTCTACTATACAGTCTCATCGTAATTCATTTCAATTAGTTACACTTAATTATGAAAAAAGTTGATAGCGCCCCACGCTTTAATTTTTAGTGACATACCCATATAATGTGATCGCTCGTAGTACTGTGGCTGTTTAAAAGTAATTATTTTCTCATTTTTAGTACATTCTTTATAAAAGCGTGTTTTTATTTTTTTANATACCTGTTAAAAATACAGTAAACATTCGAAAAACAAAAGTAATAATACTAATAATACTTATTTTACAAATACGTATTACGTTGTTTTTAGTAAATTTTTCAGACAGAAAAATTAGTATACTTTTTTTTATAAAGTTCAATTTATGCTAAAAGGGAATAAGTTAAAATTTATTAGTACTCGTATTTTTAGAAATCTCATTTTATAAATACGTACATATAAAAATATAATTCAATAAAAATAAATAAATAAATTAGGACCGCAGCTCAATAAATGATAATAAGATTCTTAAATAACATCGGTGGTTAGGTGGGGGGAAGGGGGTTGTTAGGTTCCCCCCTGCAGGGGGGAAGTGCCCCCCTGCAATGCGCACCCCCTGACCTAGTTACTACCAAACTCTTCCCCCCTTGTATATTTAGGTCGGGCCCTCCGAAATATATTTGGGCGTCCCTCTCCCTTCAGCTCTTCTGCCTTCCAACCAAACACCCCCTCTCTCCCTATCTCGCGTTTGTTCCTAAATAAGAATCAGAAAACTTTTATTAAAAAACTAGCAGTGGAACAAATTATTTTTCCAACATAAGATCTTTCCCAACTCCTATAAAGCATTTTTTAATATGATACGAAGTAAAAAAAAAAAAACTTATAATAAAAAAAAGCAACCAAATATGTTAAACAATTCAAACTTTATTTTAAATAAGTAATAAAAAAGGTTCGTAGGGAATATCTACAATGATAAAATAATTTAAAAATATGAAAATTTAATTAAGTATAATGAAAGAAATATTTCAGCTAAGGCCGCTCCCTGACTTTTCGGTACGGTATCGGTGCGGAATAGGTAAGCTCGTATACCGAGCGAACCGATTTGGTATAGATTATTCACCGAGCGCCTATATATATCTTAATGGGTCATCCCTGACTAGGGCGGTAAGCGTGGGAGCGGTAAAGTATACTTTCTACTTCTGACTTCGGACGACATAATCACGCCTCGACACAACCGTGACTGCAAGATTCCACCGAAAGTATACCGACAAGTGGGGAGATGAAGGCGGTATCGGTAAGCTGTCGGTAAAGCAGAACATACAGCTTACCGATACCGTACCGACAAGTTAGGGAGCGGCCTAAATGTAGGAACCGCATAATATTAGCAATTTTTTTTTAGTCTGTCCAATATACCTAACTTGTGCTAAAATTTCTCATGATATACGAGAAAATAATTACTCGTTCCTATGCCTTCCATTTCTTAGTTGTTTCGGGCTTTTGTGCTTATGTAAATAACTCCTCTCTATCAGGGAATCGAACCCGGTCTCTCACCGTCTTTGTTTCTTGTTTCTTTTTTCAGGGAACTTTTTTAAGCTCAAGTCTGTCTGTTGGTTCAACATGATTGTAAAGCATCATTATCTTTAAAAAAAAAATCATCTTTGTTAAATATTAAATAAACTCTATACTTTGCTAAATATTAATAACTCAATACTTTGCAAATAAAAATACACTTTGTTTAATATTAAATAACTGCTTCATCTTGTTACATATTGCCAAGTCTAATTGCAAGGTTAATATCCTCCCAACCCCTTACTACAAATACTATTAATTGTTAAATATATTTAATAACCAATATACTTTGTTAAATAGGAAATAAAACCTATACCTTGGTAGATATATTAAATTAATTAAATACAAAGAGTATTAACTTACGATAATTTATATTATTGCTATTTAAAATGATGCGGTTCAGTTGAATTAGAATTTAGTTGTAGTAATTAAGTTTTAAAAATAAAGTAAGAGTTAATAAAATAGTTAATTATGAAAGAGACTATTTAACTGCACTTAACTAATTAACAGCATGCTAGCTTCTTGCCTGGTTCTCTCACACACTCACTAACTCTCTCTCTCACTCTCTCTCTCTCTATCTCTCTCTCTCTCTGTCTTTATCTATATCTCTCAATCTCCATATTTTATAACTCAATAATATTTTTGTTGCCTTGTTAGGTATTATTATAAAGTTTTAATAGATTTTTTTTTTTTTTGAAATATGTAATAAAAAAAACAAAAAAACAATTAACTCGAGTCATTAAATAAATTTTGAAATTCAAAAGCTTGCTTACGTCTATCTGTTAAGCAACGTTATTCTTAATTTGAGCTCTCTTTACAAGTAATCAGCTTAAAATTATGGAGTTATGACATTTCTAATTTATGTAAGTTGTGATTATTGACAACTAGCAATCTTTTTCTTCAATATAAAAACTATAGTCCAGTCAAATGGTAGTTTGAAGGGGAAAGTTTTGGTGTAATTGTTGTTAGTGGCTTATTTTATGTTTTTTTGGGGTGCTGAACACGAATCTGAAGTTGTCCAACAAAATTTCCCTCGGCAAATATGAGAAATCATCGAAAAACTACAAAAAAAAATGTTTTTTATTGGTTTTCAGCTTATAACTTGCAAAGCAATCTACTCACGCAAAAAGTAGTCTAGTAGTAAAATAAAAAGGAGAAAATAATCTACATTTTATGTCTATAACTTTTATTTGTACGTCGTATGGTTTTCACGCAAATGGGAGTTGAAATATTGGGAAGATGTGGCGGGTGGAGGGAACAGGATGAAGGGTAAACGGTTGGTGGAAAGACTGCGCTGGCAGTTAATTTTATGTTTTTGGGTGTGCTGAACACGAATCTAAAGTTGTCCAACAAAAATTTTACACCCAAATATGAGAAATCATCATAAAACCACTTTTTACTTTTATTTTTTTAGTGGATTTCGCCTTATAACTTACAAAGCAAGCTATTTACGCAAAAAGTGGAAGAGTAGTAAAATAAAGAGGAGAAAATAACCTACAAATTATTTCTTTACCATTTTTTTGTAAGTCGAATGGTTTATATGCAAAAGAGGGGTTGAAATAACCGGGAAATCAATAATTTTTGAAAAATAGCAACAAACCTTATTCTTAAAATAATATATAGCGAATTTCTGAACAATTTATATGTATTTAAGTACTAATGCGAGCTCTTAGACACAGGTTCTATTATTTTTGTTGCTATTTTTCAAAAATTATTGATTTCCCGGTTATTTCAACCCCTCTTTTGCATATAAACCATTCGACTTACAAAAAAATGGTAAAGAAATAATTTGTAGGTTATTTTCTCCTCTTTATTTTACTACTCTTCCACTTTTTGCGTAAATAGCTTGCTTTGTAAGTTATAAGGCGAAATCCACTAAAAAAATAAAAGTAAAAAGTGGTTTTATGATGATTTCTCATATTTGGGTGTAAAATTTTTGTTGGACAACTTTAGATTCGTGTTCAGCACACCCAAAAACATAAAATTAACTGCCAGCGCAGTCTTTCCACCAACCGTTTACCCTTCATCCTGTTCCCTCCACCCGCCACATCTTCCCAATATTTCAACTCCCATTTGCGTGAAAACCATACGACGTACAAATAAAAGTTATAGACATAAAACGTAGATTATTTTTTCCTTTTTATTTTACTACTAGACTACTTTTTGCGTGAGTAGATTGCTTTGCAAGTTATAAGCTGAAAACCAATAAAAAACAATTTTTTGTAGTTTTTCGATGATTTCTCATATTTGCCGAGGGAAATTTTGTTGGACAACTTCAGATTCGTGTTCAGCACCCCAAAAAACATAAAATAAGCCACTAGCAACAATTACACCAAAACTTTCCACTTTGAGCTCTTTTTATGCACCATTTGACTGGACTACTATAAGAATAAAAGGGGCAATAAAACCGGGACAACAAGTTGTAACCTACATCATGCTAAATATTATTTATAATGTACTAGCTGAAGTACCCGGCGCAGTCCGGGTTCCTATCTATCGGAACATAGTTTTACTAACTTAGAAACCTTCCCGGGCATGCGTCCAACCATTTCCATTTCCCAAAGTTTCATCACAATCGGATGCCCGGTTTAGGCAGGCATAAGAAACAGACAGATAGATAGACAAACATTCATTTTTATAAATATAGATTAATAATTAATGATTGTGTCTACACTACAGATCAAATGAAGCCGGTAAGCATGCGCAGATTCCAGCTCTATAAGATTATACGGGTAGATCGAAAGATGCGCCGAGTTTGATTTCAGGCAAAATGGATAATAATTATTAATACAGCCTCGCGTAGAATAAGCTCTATAAGATAAGCCTAAAGATCGAAATGTCCAGAGTTCAATTCCTAGCAAAATGTATAATAATTCAAACTCGAGCATGCGCAGTTATAGACGAATGCCGTCGAGGGGAAACTAACCTAAAATATAGGTAGACAAGTGGTACATTCAGGTAATGAACCTGATGAAGGGAGATGTATAAACTCCTGAAAGGTCAATAGTTACTTTTTAATTGTATATAAAAGTTATCCCTAAATTATTTTTCCTAGCATGTAGCCAGTAGGTCTATCGAGATAAAATTTAAAAAAATGTGGTTGAGATAGATAATTTTTTTTTTTAAATTTTTTTTTTTTTTTTTTTAATCCCAATTAACCCTCAGCCCAGATACTAAAGGAAAAAATACTTTTTAAATTAAACAATAGACCATTTTAAAATAAAAAGATTTTATTTAAATTCTGTCAAAAACCACAAGAATGGAAAAATTTAAATTAAAACAACACGAAGGCGTTCGCTTTACACACATAATTAAACTCTACAACGGAACAATTATAATATAAAAACAAAAAACTACAAGATAAAGATTTTGAAAGGCGCAATTAAGCAGATTTGAATATATAATTAGCGACAGGGAGTGCGGCCACATTCTAAATGTTATTGGGTCATTATAATTAGATCGAGTAGTTATTTTTAAACATCAACATGTGGCTCTAGCTTCAACACAAGTAATCCCTTGAATTGCAGGGGCGAGGTGACAACTATACAGTACTCGTACATTACTGCTTTAATACAATATCACCCATTAAACTCACTCATTACTGGTTCAAGGCTGATCAAGATTACAGTAATTTTTACTCTCTTCGCATCTTGAACCATACTTCAAATAATTTTAGAAACTATTTTTAGAAACTTGTCTTATTTACGACTTTTTTTTTTTTTGGTTGCAGTATTCTTCAACTAAATTGTTTCCATGTGCAAAATTTGGGGAAGATTGAAAGATGGGAAATGGTTCAAAATTGGGGTAATAGATGTGCGATGAAACTTACAAAGCAAAGCAATATAAGACCAGTAAATATAAGGCAGTAATATAAGATATTTGCACGTTAAAGTGCTCTGAGTCCAAAAAAGTAATATTTAAAAAGTCTGACTGTACTCTATACTCTATAGTTTGTGCAAAGACATGGATGCTAAACTACAGGGCTGATTTCGATAAAATTTGGCAAACATTTTAAACAAAAATCCACACCCCAAGACGAAATCGAAAATTAAATTTTAGCTCTAAATTTGGGGACGCCTATTTGTTTTTCATTAATGAAAATTACCAAAATGAGTTAATCTATTGAATGTTTAAGTATAATTTTTAAAATTGCCAGTTTTAATTTTAAAATAATAATAATAATAATAATAATAATAATAATAATAATAAT
>KZ652324.1:100551-135703 GCA_001010745.2 Gerris buenoi
AGTAGTTCAGACTTCACACATCTGCACAGACAGTAGATATACAGACAAGACAGACATTATTTAAAAAAAACTCTTTTAAGGTGGATTACCGCAGGGAAATTTTCAGTAATTAACATCAATATAGATTTGTTTTACTACTATCGTAGTAAAACTTTTATTTTACTACTAAAAATAATTTGGATAAATAAAACAATTGAAAATGACAACATATATTTTCACAGTGAAATTGTAATGTTGTAAAAAAAAGAAGATACGCTATATTATCAAAGAATTTTAAAAACCATAGATATTTAAAGAATTTATTTAAATATATATTATTATGAAGTATAAAATAGAAATAATCAAATATTCAACCCCTTGTGTTTGAGCCTTACCTATATTTTCCCTGTCTTTGTGTTATTTTCACATACCGAAACTACAAAGTTTTAAAGTTTAAGTTACTAAGTACAAAGTTTTGTAACTTCAAGTTTTTTGTGTTGAGTACTTTCGGAAATACAGGAGAATTAACGACAGACAGACAAACGCAGAAATTAAAAACCTATGGAGGTTTATAAAAAAAAGTATTTCTGTCAGTGTAGGCAGACGTTTATGGATTCCAATCAAATGAATCAATAACCTCGACGAAATGAGACTATCTGTAGGCTGCTTTCAACAACCCATAACCCATCTAAATTTATACAAAAAAATCGGATGAGTACCGTTAGAGATACAGATATAAAACTAAGTTGTTGTTTTGATTCCAAGATGGGGGTAGGAAATATTATGTTAGTTCAATATTAAATGAGCCCAGGCGGTCAATTTTATCATGAAACCATCCGTTGGTAACTTTCGACAAACCATTCAAATATAATATAGGTAGTTATAATAAATAAAATAATAAAAAAAAAAAAAAAAGTGCGCTCGTGGAACACATATGCGCAGTATATTTAGATATTATTTTTATTAGCAAACAAAACCAATAACTGGGTGATCTCTGCTCACATAATCATAACTATTTCTCTGGAATCACTTAAGCTGCAATCTTAAAATTTAACAGGTCCTGTTAAATTTCAATCAGTTTTTTAATTNAAAGTGCGCTCGTGGAACACATTATATGCGCAGTATATTTAGATATTATTTTTATTAGCAAACAAAACCAATAACTGGGTGATCTCTGCTCACATAATCATAACTATTTCTCTGGAATCACTTAAGCTGCAATCTTAAAATTTAACAGGTCCTGTTAAATTTCAATCAGTTTTTTAATTAAAGTAAGTGTATTGATATCATTAACACCTGGGCTTTTTATTTATATGTCTGAGAAAGCAATTTAGAGATTTATGAAAGAAACGAAAAACATGAAATATTCAAAAGGCAGCTAGACCTTGATAAAAGTACCACATACAGAATATTCGGTACTCAAGTACTGTGAAGCGTTTAGTGTGACGGGGTTTGACCATGAAAGGAGAGAAGTACCGTTAAAGCAAGTCCACCAGATATTAGATAGACTGCTTTTTTCGTAGTTTTTTTTATTTCTTTATATATTACACATACACTTGTTTTTTTCTTTTCTTCCCTTAATATTATACTGTGGGTTGCCTTCTCGTTCTCTATCCCTCCAAGCCCACTTCAGTTATTTTCTGGTTAGGCAAAGCGTGACGGTCTCTAATGATAATCTCAAGAAGAAGAAGAAGCTCGAGGAGTTTAGTCGGGGTGGCTACACTGCAACTTCACGCTTGCCTAGTTCACTCCACATCACATACTCACACTCCAACTTACCTGGTCTCTTATAATCTCACATTTATCACAGTAAATCTTTTCACAAAATACCTACAGTAAACAAAAAATAATCTATCAATTTTTGAGGCACAGGGCTTCCTGGCGTCTAATGGCGATTTAAACTATACATGTGGGGCTATCTTTGAGCTACTTACAACAAATCATCCAAATGTCTTCAAAATCGGACGAGTATTTTTTAAAAATAGGTGCTTTAATAAAAAATATTCTGCCAATTAGTGTGGTACCTGGGCTTCTTATTTGGACGAATGGTCAAATGAGATTTGGATCTATGCCGATTCCCAGTGGGTAGTTAAGCAGTAATTACCTATAATGTGCCGAATGCTGGACCATGTTCACAACTAGAACTGATTGACATCTTCTTGGTATGTTTTAGTTCACTCTATCCCTATACTTGTTATTATTGTAAGAAAAATGCACTAGTGTGCCAACAACTGGCTCACAGCTGATAATTGGCTAGTTTAAGCTACAAATGTATTATGCAGCTTAACAAAAACGGCCCGACATACTCAAACAATTCTTTCTAATATATACATATTCTTACTGAATATTAGTCCATGTTTGTGGGACAAGTTCAATTTATTTATTATTAAAAACATATTTATTTAAAAGTGTTCAACTTGTAAAATGTTTTTTTTTTTTTTTTTTTTTGTTTAACCTAACTACACTACAAATAATTAGATTGTAAAAAGTAAGTGATATTGATGATTATTAATTAACATGAGGGGAGCAACGAGAAGAAGTAGTCCACACACTAGTAGTGACTACACTTCCTTGGCGATGTATATAGTAGAATAATTGTTATACAAAATATTTAAATAATGATACAGTAAATGAATGTATGTGTGATGCTTCCATTACAAAATTCGTTGGTACACTATAATCTAGTCTATCTGTTATATTACCTGTATATTAAGTTTTTTTCGATCAAATTTTATTAATACTGGAAATTTTATCAAAATTTATCATAAAAATAACTCCTCTCTGTCGGAGGATCGAACCCAACCTCCTACCATTGTGTTAAAAGCAATTTTCTCAGAAACAAGATTTCGACTTAGGGCCGGGCCACACCGTATGACGGCCGTGTGTTAGGCGACACTCGGTGAGGAATAAACCTAAGGAAATGTTAGGTATGGTCCACACCTCTCCGCACCGACACCGCACCGTGCCCGCACCGACATTTGGATTAGTTTTGTTTACTTTTTAACATTTCCTTAGGTTTATTCCCCACCGAGTGTTGTCCAACACACGGCCGTAAATGTCGGTTAACTTTTTTCAAATTTTTAGGGGGTAGCACTTTTTCAATTGTAGAGCTAAAATTAACTTCTTGATTTCGCCGAGGGGTATGATTTTCCTGAACATACGTATGCCAAATTTAATCGAAATAGGCCCAGTAGTTCAGACTTCACACATCTGCACAGACAGTAGATATACAGACAAGACAGACATTATTTAAAAAAAACTCTTTTAAGGTGGATTACCGCAGGGAAATTTTCAGTAATTAACATCAATATAGATTTGTTTTACTACTATCGTAGTAAAACTTTTATTTTACTACTAAAAATAATTTGGATAAATAAAACAATTGAAAATGACAACATATATTTTCACAGTGAAATTGTAATGTTGTAAAAAAAAGAAGATACGCTATATTATCAAAGAATTTTAAAAACCATAGATATTTAAAGAATTCCCACGAGTAATTAGAACATGCGCCAATATTGTTGATCATTATTTTTCTTTGTCAAATCTTTGATTATCTTTTTGGTACTGGTTCAGAGTTTGGTTATATCGTGTTTAAATTGAACCGTAAAATTTTAATAACAATATAAAATAGTTTATTATAAATTCTTTATATTTATGCATTTTGGTTGAGTGAACCATCGGCAAGTTTATTCATTAATTAATACAATAATAAATTAATTAATAGTATGTATTATATTGGTAATAACTAATATTAATTTTATTACTTAAATAATTAATTTATTTGAAAAAATGTTTTTTTATTAGTACACAGTCTATGTAGCAAGTTTCAGCTTGATTGGATGACTGATGGAGGAGGGTTAATTAGCCCTCTAAACATACGACAGGCACAAACAAAAAACAAATCGGTTATTATAAAGGATTAAAAAAATTGTTCTGATTATCGTAATAAGAATGAAAATACCTTTTGGTACATTCATATTGTACGTGCCAGGCCGAGATTTAGAGCCACCTCTAACCACCCTTTAGGAAATTTCTCAAGCACGTACAATATGCTTAGCCTATGTTTTCCAATAATAATCGTCAAATGCATACAAGTTTAGTTCTTTCTGGTCGTTATAACCAAGTGGTGCGACGCTTAATTACAGCATTATTTCAATATTAAAATAAATCAGTTTAGAACGGCTAAATGCATTAAGCGATCAGCTGAAAAGAAACGGGCACAATCGATACTGAGATGTGAATAACTTTTCGATATGCATTCTTTATGAGGTGCTTTCAAATAATCAAATAATACTGGAAATATTTATACAGATACAAGAAAAAACGTGAAAAGGAAAAACTTCGTTGCATTTTGTAAGGAAACGGTCCCAAGAAATGGTAGTTAATATGGCGAAGACCTTGGACGAAAACACACAATGGTAATTTGGAGGCAATGTCAGGGGCAGCGAGGGAGAAAGTAAAAACAACTCTTTAGAGTCTTTCTGCACTGCATGGTTGGCTACACTGGGCCGCTAACTCACACAGCCGCAACTCCACAGCTCGCTCACACACTCACACTCACTCGAGAGTACATGTCGCTTTTTTCATCCCACCTTGACCCAGGTCAGGCAACACCAACCAGACACAAAACTCGATACACTGGTAAAACCCCCATCAGAAAATCCATCCACATATTCAACTATTAAACAATTAGAAACCAGTCTTTAATTAGAAATTTAAAATAACCATTAATTTTTTATGAACGATTTAAAATTATTCATATATATATTTTTTTTAATTTATTAAAATGCATAGTTACCTTCAAATTTAAACAGTTTAATTATAACTAAATTATTTTTTCTTCGATAATATGCGAGCATCAAAACAACACTGGTAATTAAAATTATAACCTGAAGTTAAATAAAAACACTTGAGCAGGTTATACATTAGAATATCATTTTTCAATTATTCTACAAACCATAAACATACGTTCTTAAATTCCAATAATTAGAAATCATAATGTTAGAACTTTAAAAGAAATTCCGGACAAAAGTGAAACCTGGATATAAAAAGAAAATTTGAAAGCAGGTTAACCATAGCAAAACTACAAACACAGTCTATATCGGCATGCAATAACCACAATAAATAAATAGACATTTTTTTTATTTGTTAAATTAATACCTAAAAAGTAAAAATTACAAATTTTATTATCTGCATCATATTTAAATGTGTCATTATATAAAGCCAGCGTGTGATTAAAAGAAGTACGTTAAATATTAAAATTGGGATGCTCAATTTTATATTAGTTAATAAATATTCAATATCCAATGAGTTATTTATTAATAATCACATACACATATTATATATATTTAGTACCTTCAAAAATAAATAAATACATCATTTAATTTATACTACTTATATTTATTTTGTACCTTTTCCATATTTATCATGATCGCAGTCTGTAAATATTAAATGACTAATGACACCCAAATTTAAGAAAATTTTATTAAATGCATTTATAAATAATATAAAAAAAATAATCATACGGGCTATACGACGGATGCTGAAAATCTCAAGAAAAACAACAGCTGATTAGTTTTTCTTTCTAAAAAGGAAAAATTTGGGGATGTGAAAGAAAACCTCATATAAAATATTATTGCAACGTATTTGGGCGAATTCTCTAATTTTAGAATTTAAACTGTCATCTATCTTATCTATTATATTATGTGTCAAATTGTTTTCTAAATGGATTTCTTGACTAATCCACAAATAACTATTACATTTATAAAATGTATATAAATAAATAAATTAATGCTCTATATGATAATATTTTAGTCTCGGCGTTTGTTCCTTTTTACTACGTCTTATATAACTACGCAGAAAAATATCTAGTTTTTTACCGATTAATAATAACCATTAATAGTTTTTTTTTTAATTCAAACGTATTCTAGAAGTGTTTTTTAATCAGCTGAAATAAGTTTTAAAGTAATTAAGGCATTCTTAATTCCGAAATAAGCGATAATTACCTATTTTAAAATTAGAATTTTTATTAAAAGCAGGAACTTCAAACAAAAGATAAAAAAAAAAAAAAATTAACAGACAAACAACTAAATATAATAAAAAAAACATAATATAATATTATACATCAAGTTATGTAAATTATACATTATGTAAATTATAAGTTTTTGGTAAATAAAACCTCTTGATTTCTAAGTTCTGAATTATTACATAAAGTTATCAAGGAATTAAGTTATTTGTTAAGATCGTAGTTGACTTCTTGACTTATTGAATGGTAAATAAAATTTATCAATACAACTTTGATTATATAGAATTACTTCATGTACTTCATGTCTTGATCAATTTCTTATGTTTTAAAACAAACAGTTTTTTTACCACTGTATCCTTTAAATTTGTATATTATTTGTGGTTTTAAAACAATGCACATTGGTTATTCACAAGGAGGAAAGTTCTTCCACACAATCTCTGTTAAAGCAGCTGAATTATTTAGAAAGATCAATTTCTCAGCTAAAACAAAATAACTTACTTAGCCATCAAGCTGAGAAATTTATCGAAGTATAATTATAACTATAGCTTCTAGAATCTAATTAGATGTCTGTGATTATTATTACTTTGAATTATTTCAGCTGATTCAAAATACTGTAGAGATAACATCTATAAAACAACATAATATTAATAATTAAGATTAAAATATTAACACTGATTTATCATTATTAACAATAAATAACACATTATTATTAACAATAAAAAATGAAAGGCTGTGCAAAACCAGATATTACCGAAAAAACGTACATAATAAAGTGTTTGATAATTCAAATGTTAAATATATAAAAAAAATAATAAAAAAAAAAAATAAATAAACCCACTTCAGATAATATACCTAATAAAATGAGCCACATTTTAAAAAATATTTCAACAAAAAAAATTAAATGTTATAAATTTGCTTCGGTTCCTGGTGTTATAAAGAATTAGTTTGTTTACCACGAGGTAATTTTTTTATTTATTTATTATGTTGGGATGCTTGGCAGGCAATAGGGAGAGAAGATGATAAGATAAGAGATTTTTGATAAGGAGAAACTGATAACACGACTACAGAATTAGCACAACCAGAAACCAAATACCAGACAGACCCCAGCTCTGTTAAATAAAAAATGTTCAGTTATAAAACCAGCAACGATTTTTTTAAAAGAAAGAAATTAAACTTTTCTTTTAAATTGACTAGGTAACTAATATTCACAATTTAGAAAGAAAATAATGAAGATACATAATAATTTTTTTAGAGAAAAAATTGTATTCACAAAGAAAAAATAATTCTACATTTTTTAAATTATATTTACCCTTTAATAAGATTTTTTTTTTTTATTTTATTATTTTATTCTTAACATTTCATACATCTATAAAAATAAAACCAATTAAAAGAAAGAGCAAAACTTGATCAGTTTACAGTTAAAATAAACTAAACTTACAACAGAAAATACCTTTGGTCCACTTAAATTGAGTCATTTTGTAATATTTTCAAAAGTCAAAATCCTATATTTTCAAGTCAGTTCAATTAGTTTGAATTAATTTCAGGAATTTTAAGCACAACTCGCATGTAACTGAAAACGAAAACTTTCTCATCTTAACTTAACAGCCGGAAAACAAATGACAAATTATCTTGCCTATAATTGATTAAGCCAACAAAAGACAGTGTGACACAATAACCCACAACATTATTGTAGGCATACACTTTTTAAATAAACTATTACTTTTTAATATGTTAATTACACAGATAGATCCATTACACATTTCACATTACACATTACAGATACGTCTTTTCAGAGAAGTATATAAACAATTCCATTTTTCATTTGATAAAGATCTAAATAAGATAAGTTCGATATTAAAAAACATATATAAATAAGAAGTACCCTTGATAAATACTCATTTTCCATTTCTGTAGGAAGGCATGAATGAACTTGGGACCTTGTGGAGAATCCACTAGGACGTCGCTTATCAATGATAGGAAAAAGGGCCTTGAAAAGCGAGAGTTCTAAAAAAATAACCGAAGGATGTCATCCTTTCCATTTTAACAGAAACGATTGTTTACTATACTCACATATATATATAATATTCATAGTAACCTTGACAAAATGTTAACTTATCTCCAATCTACATGAATGAACTGGACTACCTTTAATTAAAACAAATGCAACCTAAAATGTATAACTGTTTACTGATAACGGCTATTTAAGCTTTTGTTAATGTGATTTTTAGGTGTCATTTACGTTTTTAGATAACTTTGTAACTTAGAAAAAGTGTAGAACATAGGAAAAGAAATATCTACGTTTTACGTGTCTAACATATGATTGCAGAGTAGATTACATTTTAAACAAAAGTGAGAATGGAGAAGGTTACCCTACTCCGCGTAACCTACTCCGTTCCTAATTTGATAATGGGTTTTGAAAAGGAGAGAAAATCGCATGATTGAAAAGCCGAAAGTGTAAAAATATTATAACATGTAAATACCTGGTGATTGGGAGTCAAAAGGCTTTAGCTCGTCGTTTTCATTTTCGTCCGGGGCGTCGAGAGAACTGGTTTCTAACGCGGAGCTGGTGGCCACGGGAACGGTTAACGTTTCCTCTTCGCGCATTATTCCGACGTAAAATCGCACGCTCGGAAAATCTTGTTTCGTCCCGGTAGAAAGTCTGAGGTCAGGGACTTCACAAAGCCATCGGTAACCGGTGCCAATGCCAAGGTCCGCCACTATCCGGGGGGGTCCGGGGGGTTACGAAAAATAATATCCGACACCGTCCTCAAAAATGTAGGTCTGTAGGCCACTCGACTCGCACTCAGTGTCGGGAGCCGCCAGCGACACTGTCAATTGACTCTCGTTAGAGCTATGACGTACCACGACCAGGGCTTCTACTTTTTTTCCCCGAACGAAACCTACTGGCTATTCGAAAATAACGAACTGAAACAAAAACACTTTGGAAAAGCTACCACGAACGACACTCGACGAACCTTAAAAAACAAACGGTAACCAGATAATTATCGTTCGACGCGACTAGATCACGCCTTTTTTGAGCAACAGTTGGGAGATTTTTATCTCGTTTTACAGGCTAAATCACTTATCACATAAAAATGTCGTTGAGGTTAGATTTCAGTACACCGCCCTGAAAAATTATTATTACTTCCGCGATCGGACGGCTAAACGGAAACGAACGACGGACGGACAAAACAGACGGAAAATAAAAGTGGTAAACCGGCCCGTACTACGACGACAAACGTAAACGATAACGACTGTCGCGCAATAATTTGTTTACATTTTGGCTGCGAGCTGTCAGAGATAATGGACTCGTGCGCTATCTGTTGGCAGTCAAGGTTACTATAAGCTCGTGGCACGAGGCGGTGCTACCACCTAGCGGATTGTTCAACAAGTCTATTCTCTAAGCGTGAATATTTCTTCACAGATGTGACCTAGTTCGGTGGATTTTTGTATTGCAAACAGCTCGAGACAATAAAGACCGGCTCTGAATAAAACATTTTGATGACTTAATAATTATGATATACAAAGACCCAAGTCACATCTCTATAAAAAAAAAACTGACACTGAAAAAAACACTTCTTTGATCATAAGATATTTTGTAACCCACAACCTTAATGTGAACCTTTCTTTTTTTAACTATACTTAGTTCAAAAAATAAATAAAAACTATCTCACAATATTTATTTTTTAGAAGGAATTTAGAAGGAAACATTATTCATGTAAGCTAAGTCGTCTAAAACCCAATGACAAAATCTAATTTAATTTTAAATTGAAATCATACTTATTACATTATTCCATTTTATACAATAATATTAATTAATTAAAGCTAATCATAACAATACAATTACAAAATAAAAACCAAGCATAATTTAGTAAGAGTTTTTGTTTAAAGTTAAGGGGTGTTGTTAAGGGGGGGGGGGGTAAAAAGTAAAATAAAAACATGAGAGAAAACTTCAGTTGAGTAACCCCTAAAGTTTAAGGCAAAGGGATATTTAGTCCAAAGTATGTTAGGGCAGTGGAATATCACACTTCTATAGGTAAATATGTATATGTAATATGTAAATATGTATTCTATAGGTAAATATGTATTATAATATTTATTTATTATAGTATATTGTATATTGTATTATAACATTCTCTAGTTTGATTAGCTACTATGAAAAAGGGATATCATCACTTCCATTTATAGAAGTGTGATGTTTCTTCATCCCAAGGAACTTTAAATATCCCTTGTCTTAATAGATAAATAGACTAACAGATATTATTACTTCTATATACTGGGGAGTTTATATCCCATCTCTAATTTTCATTCCACCCAGGTCATGCCGAATATGCAATGAAATAGAGATCAATTTTATTGTGAACTATAGCTCAAAAAATCACTACAAAGAACAAAACTAAATATAAAAAATTATACAATTTTTTATATTTAGTTATTATGTATTAGGGTTATGTAGATACTTCTCAAAACCCTTATGCCAAGGGTGATGTGTCCGTCGCTCTTTGGTTCATAGGGCCCGAACCGTTTAAGCTAAAAAGCTGAAATTTCAGCCCAAACACAGGGAAAGTACACAAAAGTTAAAAATTAAATATGCGCATGCGCAATTCGAAAAAATGTGGTAAACTCAAAAATTTATATTTTTTTTTTAATTTTCGAGTGGGGTATCAAATGAAAGCTGTTGAATAGTAGGTTACAAATATATGAATACTTTTTTAAATGTTACTTTTCTAATTGGTCAAATAAATCAAAATACACCCGAAATTGCCCCCCCTAAACCACTATATAATGGCTGATCCTAAAATTTCGAAATAATTCATGCTAATACCCTATAGTGGGGTGTTACAAATTCCGGGAGTGCGTCACAAATTTTCAACAATTGTCAATTTTAGGTGCAAAAATTTAAAATGCAACCAATTTTTTTTTTTTTTTAAATTTTGAGTTGGGTATCAAATGAAAGCTGCTGAAGAGTAGGACACAAATATTGTATATACAGTAGTCACCGCTTAATGTGATCACGGTTAATGTTATCAACCGCTTAGTGTGATCAAAATGGCTTGGAACGGGCCCACCCAATACCAATACATTAGAAAATATCCGTTTATTGTTATCAGTATTTCGTTTATTGTGATCAAAGGCAAGTCAAAACCGCTGAATTTTTTTATATAATTTTCAGGGAAACGACTACAGCTGCGGCAAACCGAGAAGCGTTTCGTCTAAACACCCAGAATTCTCAGAAAGTATACCTCACGCCACCTTTCCCTTCCTCTATATTGCTACACAGACAAAAAAAACATTTAAACATACATTTCTCCCCCTATTTCTACGACATTTTACTTATACAGAGGTCAGTTGTTTTTGTCTTTCAATCGTTTCTGAGAACTCTATAGTCAAATTAACATTACATTTATACAAGTTCGAAGTTGATTAGTTTTGTTATAAAATTGTTGAACAAAGAATGAGTGGTTCAAAACGTCGTGATCTCATATCGTTGGAGAAGATAGACATCTTAAGATCTTACGATCGTTTTCGACCAAGATGAGCCAGCGGAAAGCCGCAATTAAATTGGAAACTTTCTCAGCCATTGCTGAATAAACTTCTTAAACAAGGGATGGATATTGTCTCGGAATTGTCTCTTTAAAAATGAGAACCAAATTCGCAAAAGAAAACAGAGAGGACTCAGAAGAAGATGTTGAGCGCACCCTAAAAGAATGGATTCTGAGAAAAGAATGTTAGGAGAATTAAGGAAAGAAATGTAAAATATGTTTAGTGTCGTTTCAATTATGTAAACCGCATATAAAAGAAAGTGTGACANTCTTTCCAACTCCACTGTACCCAGGCGTATTTGAAGCGATCCACTTGTTCCAGCTCTCTAATTCTAATTCTCTCACTATTCTCATTGCCTTTGTCTTTTCCATGCTACTTTTGATTCCTCTTTTCTTTTGGTACACTATATAGAAAATATATAGGGAAAAAGGAAATATTGAAAAACATTAAAATGCTAATCTCTCTGGTACCGTCTGGCATCTAAAAAACCCTAAAAAGTACTTGGACGCAAGTACTTCCCTGTGATTTTATTTATATTATAGTTGGTCTTTGACTAAAATTTTCTGTTATCAACTCATGATGAGTTCATTTTAAAGAACAAATTTGACATTTCTATTCTCTGTGTGCCTAACGCAGTTTTCATGCTACTGCATTTTATTTTATTTCTATTCTTTCCAACTCCACTGTACCCAGGCGTATTTGAAGCGATCCACTTGTTCCAGCTCTCTAATTCTAATTCTCTCACTATTCTCATTGCCTTTGTCTTTTCCATGCTACTTTTGATTCCTCTTTTCTTTTGGTACACTATATAGAAAATATATAGGGAAAAAGGAAATATTGAAAAACATTAAAATGCTAATCTCTCTGGTACCGTCTGGCTCGGGAAAACATACCAACCAGCACCATATTATCTAAAACTACAATAAAATAGTGGTATATCTGTGATGAAATTAAATAGGCACCAAAAATTGCATATTCATGCCCAACGATATAAAGAACTATGAAATTGCTAAGCTAGAATACATGCACAAGTTATCTTAGTAAAAATAAGTCAAAGGAGGAAAATAATCAAAATTGATCCAAAAAATTGCGTTTTTTGGGTGTGCTGATGGATACCCACCTTCTGCCACCTTTGTGTCGTGTTTTTATTCTTTTTACCCATATTATTATTTCATATTCCTACAGGCACTCTGGCGCCTCCCTGATACGGAAGCAGCGGCAGAAGTATCACCAATTACAGCGCTTGGTACTTTTTGTCTTTATGGTGATTTCTGTCTGAAATGTCGCTTAAACATTTGTAAGAAGTAAAAATTACGCTATAGTGTTACAGACACCGCACTGATTAAAAACCATATTGATATGAGAAAGTTTTTTTGTTTTTTTAATTGTAAGACCGATATTTTTTCTTTTTTATTATTGGCTTAGCAGCACTTCGAGAAATTTTCTGTCTTCCCAATGCCCCTGCATTTATATCTGCTTTAACCTACACTTCAGAAAGATGGGTACTAACAGATAAGAGCACTAAATTATAAAGACATAAGAAATTAAATATCTTTGCAGAGTGGATGAGGGAATACTAAAAGGTACTTAATCAAAAAATCAAACCTTTCGGTTAAATTTACAATTAATTCTATTTAATATATCGTTCACCTAAGTAGATGTGATTTTGCTCTGACCCACTTAAACAGATTAGAATAAGCTTGAGAAAGTTCAATACAGTCTTCTAAGATGAGATCTATGCAATCCTGGTACAGCAAAGTGATTTTGAGCAAGAATGAGGCAGGAAAACAGATTTACATCAGCTCGGAAAATCAGGCAGCTATTAAGTCTTTAACTATCCAAGCACTTATAAACTAGTGACAAATAACAGGAGATTTCTTAATGACCTGAAAAGGCAGAATGCTGTCCACCTTGTATAGGTTCCAGGATATAGTGGGATAGAAGGGTATGAATTGGCAGATCAGCAGGCCAGGCTGGGTTCCAGTGTAATTCTTCTGTCCCAAAACCAGCTGCAAGGACCACTTTAAAGAAGTCTTTGTTAAGAAATTTTCAAAGAACCTGGGAAGGGAAACCCCTGCTAGAATGAGACAGTCCAAGTTATTTATTTCAGAACTCTCTCATAAAGTTACTAAAATAATATTGACCTTTAGGGGCACTTGGCATCTTATGACTAGATTAGTAACTGATCATAGCCATCTCAATAGACATTTGCAACTGCTAGGCTTGGTTGAAAGTCTTACCTGGCTTTGCGGAGAGAAAGATGAAACTCCTACTCACCTACTAAGCAGGTAGGACAGAAAACCATAATAATATTTTTAATAATACAGTAGAACCTCGCTTACACGACCCTCAATAACACGAAAATCTCGAGTACAAGTGCAATTTTCAAATCCCCTTGAGATTACCATTATTCATAATGTTAAATTAACCTCTATAGCGCGACTATTAGTATCCAAACAACCTCAATTACACGGATTTTATTTCAAATTCACAACGCAACTCAGAACCTCTATAACAAGTCGTTTTGAGAATAAACCTCAATAACGCGACTCTATACAGGAATGGGTCGACCTTGAACAAATCTAGACTAGAAAACCCCACCCCACCCCGCTACAAACATTCCATTAACCTCTATAACAGTATATCCGTGTAATTGAGGTTGTTTGGATACTAATAGTCGCGCTATAGAGGTTAATTTAACATTATGAATAATGGTAACCTAACATAACCAACATTCCTAATTAACCTCTATAAAACCAAGTTTTTATTATAAATCCTTTATACATTTGCATTTTGGTTGAGAGGGCATTGGCTTGACATTGGCATATTGGTATTTATTCATTTTATGTTTAAAAAATTAATTAATCACTAACATTTATTTATCACAATGTTTTTGTGTTGGTAGAGAGTCTACGTACTAAGTTTCAGACTGGAAGAGGGTTAACTCACCCTCCAAAGATTTAATATACCTACCAATTAATTAATTACATTTTTATTTTAAAAGTTGTTTGAGGAAAATCAGTCCAGTAGAACAGAAGATAAAAGGTATGTTAGTTACATATGAAAAGCAGGGGCGGGCGGGGCTGGAGCGCAAACCTGGATCTGGAGTGTCTTAGCAGAGGTTTTGCCTTAAATCTGCTGCAGGGCCCACAGCATAGGCTTTCACACCAGTACCAAAACTACTAATTAGGTAGAGGAAGGAGGGCTCCAAGTAAGGTTTCAACCGAGCTCTCTTATTTAAGTGGAATAAATTTTTTAAAAAAGTCTATTTAAAAGGTTAAAAAAATAAAATTTGTAGATTCACATAATAGTCCAGTCAATTTATCATAATTCATTGCAAAAGGTCCGGCATTTATGATTTTTGGAAATGTTGTTGGGACTAGTACCACTAGTAAAACCCCAAGTTTGCAGAATCCTAGACCCTGTGGAAGCAGAGTTATAGCTGATAAACATTGAAATGTTCCTACTTTTTTCAGTTTTTTTATCTCTATCTCCTTTTATGTCCATCTGAGAGAAAAAAATAGTTATTATCAATCTTGTAGAGGAGAATATTTACTAACATTTTATATTAATAGCTTTTTTCTCTACGGACTATAGTTCTAATTACAAAGCATCGAAAATACGATTATTTTTAAAAAATACTTAGGCCAGTCAAAACATACTTAATTAATTGCTAAATTCACAAACAGTGATGTAGTTCTGATTTTTTTAAGTGTTGTTCGGACCAGTTAGAGTAATGTGATCTTAAGTTTGCAGCTTCGAAAAGTCTGTGCTAGCTGTGTAATATGTGAAAAACTGGAAAAAATTCGGACTTTTTTCAGTTCATTCCATATAACTCGTATACTATGCGTTTTTCGATGTTAGCCGTTATTACTATTTTTAAAGTCCAGTAAATTTGGAGCATGATTGCCCAAAACTTGTTATAAGAAGTGGTTTAGGTACAATTCTAAAAATTTACAATTTTTCAATTTTGTTATTTTTACGATAACAACAGAACTGTTTTGTCTACAGGCTTCATTTTGTGATTGCATAAAAGCCAATTAAATATACTACAACTTTACTTCTTGCAACTTTTTTCGTAGAGGAGAGGCTTTATGCCGATGTTTGCCCCAAAGCGAGAGGAATACTTAAATTTTTCCTTTGAGTGGAAAACACTGCCATTCTTTGAAGCATCATATCTCAGTAACTATTGGACGTACAGAGTTGTCGTTGGACGTAAAAAGAAGCCAATTATATTTACTGCTACTTCATTCCTTATGAATTTTCTCATAGGTTAACAGTTTTACGCCGATATTTGCCCCGAAACCAGAGCAGTACTTAAAATTTTAATTTTTTGCTAAACATTTTCCAATTCTTATAGGGCCATATCTCGGAATCTATTGGACTTACAGAGTTGCTGTTGGACTTAAATTGTTGTAAATTTATTGTACTGAAAAAATAGTAACAACACCTAACATCGAATGACACATAATTTACGAGGTATATAGCAGCAACTGAAAAATATCCGAGAATTATTCAGTTTTTCATATACAACGCAGCTAGCACAGTTTTTCGAAGCTGCAAACTTAGAATCACACTACCTTAACTGATCCGAACAACATATAAAAAAATCAGAACTATCACAGTTTATTTCTTGTATTTTTACCAAATCATCGTATTTTCGATGCTCTGTAATTATAAAACTATAGTCCTTAGAGAAAAAATCTATTACATGAAATATTAGTAACTTTTCTCCTCTACAAAATTGGTGATAACCATTTTTTCTCTCAGATGCACAGGAAAGGAAATAAAGATTAAAAACTGAAAAAAGAGGGAAACTTTCAATGTTTTTTAGCTATAACTCTGCTTCCACAGGGTCTAGGATTCTGCAAACTTGGGTTTTTACTAGTAGTACTAGTCCCAACAACATATCCAAAAATCATAAATACCGGACCTTTTGCAATGAATCCCAAATTTTTTGTATAAATTGACTGGACTATAAATAAAAACACAAAATTCTAGCAAAAATAATTTTATTCTGATAGAATAATACAATTTCTCTTTATAAAATGATATCTATTAAAATGATAATGAAATTTTCATCTAAATTAACAACAACAAACAACAAAAAATGATGAAATAACGAAAAATGAGGAAATAACAAAAAAAAACCTAAAAAAAAATAAAATAAAAACAATAAGTAATCACATTTAAATAATGAATTTGAGCATTTTTAATTAAAATATTTTTGTCATAACAAAAATTACAATTCATACAAGATTAATAATGAATATTGACAAGAGGATTTTAAGATATTTACATGTACTTTTAAGGATATTACATATTACTATTAAGATATTACATGTAATTCAAGGATTATTTGGTGGATTAATAGTTAAGTAAATCAGTATATTGTCAAACTAATTATAATGATAGTTTGCAACTTAAGTTGCAAAATGTTAAGTTTGAGAGAGTTTAACGGAAAATATACTTATTAAAAATAATTTTTAGTTTTATCTGTCTTAAATTATTCAAAATTTATCAAAAAATATATTTATACTTTAATTCAAATTAAATTTTATAACAAATATAATTGAGAATTGTGATAATAATGGTAATTAATCACCACTTGAATTAATAAAAATACAGAGATTGTTTAATCTACAATAATATATAGTTCCCTAACTACAAAAATACAATTAACAATCAGATCTCGTTGCAAACTTTCCACTATTTTCAACGGTAATTATAGACTGTAGACTTCCAATTTGATGTAGAATGTAAACTTCCAGTCCGATATAGACTGTAGACTTCCAGTCTATGTATAATTTTCATTGAAAATAGTGGTAAGACTGAGATGGTGATGATCTGATTGTAATTTGTTATCGTAACATGAAAACAACACTATACAGTGTCACAGCAAAAATAAATAATATTTCCTCTAGATATAAAATTGGTTGTTTCAATCAACATTTTTCCGCAACTTACTCAAAATGAATAAATTTCTAAAAGGAAAATTCTAATATTGGAAACTCAATACTATATAAAAATTTACAAGAGTTTTTGCACACATCGAGCTAAAATTTGTTCACCAATAAAACCAAAAATTCATCTAAAACACCCTCTATAAAAATAATATCTTCATTATAATGATCATTTCTTAAAATAACTATTTGTAATAAAAGGATAATAATAACACTTTAATTAGCAACTCACTATTAGTTGGTCCTACTTATGAACCTAATTCATTTATATAATTTTATTTAAGTGTGATTACTTCAATTAAAAAATAAATAAATAAAATAAAACTATTAAAAAAAAAGAAAAAAAAAAGAAGTTTAAAACCTATTTGAGTACAAAAATACTAGAATGTTGATTTGGATCAAAACACAAAACATTAAAAAAATTATCGGTAAGTTCAGGCGTGAGTTTGAAGTTAAGTTGAGTTTTAACTTATGAGTAGATTGAAACTTTGTACTGGGTGCTTAGGAAGATTGTTGCTTAGCCTGTTCTACAATAGCTCTTGAAATGATGAGTCTCTGGATCTGGGAAGTTCCTTCATAGATCTGATAGATCTTAGCGTCTCTCATCAGTTTCTCTACTGGGTAATCAGAGTTGAAACCATTACCACCGAATATCTAAACAAAACAAAGTAATAATAGTAATGAAAATTGGCAAAGTTATTCAAAACTTGAATAACTGGTACCATAGTTTAAGTGTCTTTTTTTAGGTTTTCGCTAATAGGTTGAGAAATTAACAGTAGTTTCAAAAATAATATTAGAAGTAAAAAGTTGTTATATTATAACACTTCACTACTATTACTGTTATTGATAGAATGATTCTGTTCTGTTCTTTGATTCTGCTCACTGCCCAGTTTCTGTTTTTTCCATTTAAAGTTAAATAACAATTAAAATTTTTGCTACAAATGATAGTTTTGGAGATATGAGTGAAAACTTAAAAAAGTTACCATGTTGTGGACATATTAACCTCTCCAATACTTTTACTTTCTCTACTGATATTAAATTTTAATCTAATTTTAGAATTTTAATTGAATTTTAATCTATATTTATACATTTTTGTCAATTGTTATTGTTTGCTAATATAATATAATATTATTTATAATTCCAGATTTAAAAAAAAAAAAAAAAAAAAAAGTAAAAATGATTGTTCCAAGTACCTGTACAGCGTCAGTGGCAGATTTATTAGCTACATCTGAAGCCAAGGCCTTAGCAATAGAAGCGTAGTAACTGTTCCTTCTTCCCATGTCAGTTTCCCAAGCAGATCTCATCCAAGCAAGACGGGACGTCTCCACTCCGATAGCCATTTCAGCAAGCATGAAAGCGACAGCCTGGTGATTGATGATTGTTGTACCGAAAGTCTTCCTCTCGAGGGCGTACTTTGTAGCTTCATCAAGAGCTCTTTGAGCCAGACCAACGGCACCAGCAGCTACCTGTAATACACAACAAACTTATAGCTTAGATGGCAACAGGTTCCTGATTTAATTACTGACTCAAAAAGCCACTCCTAAATGGGGGTCTAGGTAGCTTGGATGGGAGAGCAGTTGGTTTTCTATTAATCAAGTTAAGCAGCATAGGGAGCGGTCACTAGTTGAGTAATTAAACAAATCTAGGTTCAATTCACGGACCGGGTTCCCAGCTCCAAGTTCACCTAGCATTACATAAACAAATGGGGAGTTGCTCAAAAGAGTTAGCACCGCCAGATTTAGGCCTGGGAAACCATGGTCGAACAACTTAGTTCAAAAATAAAATTAAGAAGTAAAACAAGGTTTACCGACCCTTTACACCTTACACAAATGTGTAGAGTTTCGTATTACAACCCAGGTTTGTACATTGGACCCATCTAAGTGGTCTGTGTCGGAGCAAAAGCCCCGAAATTTAAAACAAAGAAAAAAGAGGCACTCTCAGTGTTCACACATCTTGACATAAATGGGTAGCTACTAAACTAAAGTGGCATCTATCTGGTAATAAAGATCAATTATAAGGTTTTTACAGCTGATGGAGAGACATGCAACCCTGTGTCATCCATCTATAATCAGATGCATATCTGGATAATAAAGAAGAGTGTCTGTATGTTTATTTGTGTTTTAAACAAATCTAATGTTTGTCCAGGCTTTATGCAATTTACACGTGATCTTCAAAACAAGAGGGAGTTAAATCAAAAATCAGATTGCACCAGCAGTAACTGGTTTTGAGAGATCTACAAGTTTGGTCCATAAGTGTGCCAAATTTGATGATTCCAGCTGCCCTATAATGCGTGAAATATGTACAAAAATTACCCTAATTATAAGTTTCTAGCTCAATTTAAGGTATAACCAATGTAAATAAGACAAAAATTCATAGAACCAAAATTGTAATTTTTTCAACTCAGATACACTTGCCATATAAAGAAGAGTATTTGTAGGTTTTTCTATCGGTCTGGCAGTACTATTTTAGTATATTTCCACATTTGCCAGCTATCATATCAGTCTTATCAGTAATAGTTGATTTTTGCCCAAGTGTCCAAGGTAAGGTAACCTTCCCTACATATGATTTTTATTTTTTAAATATAAAACTATGAATTGGAAATAATCTTCAGCACTTTTTTTACTTTTTCAAGATTGAACACTTTGTAGATGATAACTAATGATACAAGCATTAATAAAGATAATTAACTTACAGGAGGGCGAGTTTTGTCGAATGTAGTCATAGCAATTTTAAATCCAGCTCCCTCACCAATGAGAACATTCTCTTTGGGCACACGGACGTCTTCAAATGTGATTCCACGAGTGTCTGAAGCACGCTGTCCCATGTTGATTTCCTACAAACAAAATTAAAAATATAGTAATATGTTTATTGCTATAAAAACATCTCTGACTGATCCTTGCTATTCTCAAATTCCCTTAACTGATTCTCACTGTTCTCCAATATAGTGACTTTGACTGATCCACACTATCCTAAAATTCTATTTAACTCACAGTCGATTTCCACAGCCATATTTATAAAAAAGACACCAATGGGTTTTATCAAACTTATCTTGCTTATGTTGGCCAAAAAATAAAATATATTTCTTTAATGTAAGAAAAGAAAATTGATCAGTTGATCAATACTACAATTGATACTTAGATTACAAATTTTATTTTCAAATTGGGATTGCATATTGTTAAGTAAAATAAATTCTACACATGTATGTTGTACCATTGTTAAGTAAAATAAATTCTACACATGTATGTTGTACCATTGTTAAGTAAAATAAATTCTACACATGTATTTCATCTGCCTAAAGGTTTAAGTGCATTTTTTATTTTATTTATTTATTTTTTTCAAAAAATGGATATTTGTCTTCAGATGTGATATGGTGAATTTAAATTAATGGGAAAAGTAAACTAGTGATTGGAAGTACTCCTGCGTAATTACAAAAAGAAATCTCAATATATTAATTTTGTGACATTATTTGTGGGAAATAAAATAACTGTACCTAAAACTATGAGTAAAATTTTATATCTGATAGTAAGTGACTTTTAAACTCAATTTGAGTTTACACAAAAAAACTCATTTTGAGGAAAAAATTACTGCCATAAAAAAATAAAATAGAAAACTAAGCAAATCAAATGTATACCTTTCTACCGGGAGTGAGTCCAGGAGTGTCTCTCTCTACAATGAAACCAGTAAAAGCCTTGTTCGCAGGAGCCTTGGGATCTGTAGCAGTTCTAGCCAGTACAAAGTACCTACAACAACCAATAACCATTAAAAGGGTGACCCGAAGATAAATAATGAGATAACAAAGGATCAGGGCAAAAATTATGGCTGATGGAAAAGTCATTGGTAGACTAATTTTAATCTCATCAATCTTGGCAGAGTAATTTCAAAAAAGGGGTGGAGTAGATGAAGATGTAGAGCCAAGGATAAGGAAAGCTAAGGGTATCTTTGCACAACTCTGCCCAAAATGGCGATCCCAGCAACTTAGGAGAACAAAATTAAATGCAATTTCTTTATGTATGTCTGAAGGGATATTATCGCCATTTTTTATCCCTACAGACATGCTTTAAGATTTTTTTTTAATAATTTAAAGGGATAAATTGCAGAAGATTTAAAAACAAAGTTAAAGATTTCCAAGCCAAATGTAGGTTCTCCAAAATAGATTGCTGCAAATAAGCTGTAGATATTTATAAATAAATAATTTTGATGGTTTTAAAATTGTTCTTTATCTGTTCACATTTTCGTGAAACACTATCAAAATGTAACACAATACTTTTAAATTAATGTGAATAAAAGCATAATATAGACATAAAGAGAAAACAATTGCATACCAGTTGGCAACTCCTCCGTTGGTGATCCACATCTTCTGTCCATTGATAACATACTCGTCACCTTTCTTCTCTGCCCTTGTCTTAGCACCGTTTACATCTGAACCTGCACCAGGCTCTGTTACACAGTAAGCCTGTCAAAAATAAGAAAAATTATACATCTTTTGTTAACTATCATTGAAACGCTCGTAATGCAATAAATTTGATAGATATTAAGAAAAATAGTTAATCATGATGAATCAGATCTAGAAAGAAGTCTAGCTGTGCCTACACTTGCTATGTTGTTGAAGAGGGAGGTAAAATAGAGAAGTGGGAACCAAGCTACCTCCCACCTCTTATGAATTCTACTTGACTATCTCCATCCCCACTTTATTAATACTTTTAGCGGTCTTTATTAATTCATAGCGGTGTCGGTGTTGGTTTTACTGAAACATGTTATTTGTAAAAAATGTTCATCTCATAGAATAGATAAAGTTAGAATTTTTTTCCCATCCTAAAATTACAATTTTTTTTTAAGTGCACATTTACATGAGCGTTGTGCGTGAACGCTTGGGTAGATAACGTTGTCCAATGAACTCGTCCTGAGCATTGGCAAAATGAACACATGTATCAAATTTCATCCAATGCGAGTGTCAAATTTTACTCAAGTTATCGTCGTACGTTTCAGACACACAGACAGACAGACACGGAGCATATTTTGTTAAAATGTAGGACGCTCGCTTTCATTATTGTTATTTTAAATTTCAGCTATTGCGAATGCCGCACTTTAAATTTTTAAAAATTTTGATAATTTGCCCAGAGCTAACTTACTTTTCAATTATTTTACAAAATTTATATCTGTCAAATTTTAACCAATTTTACAGGTAGAACAATCATAAAAATAAGTCANACCATATTCTTCTAAATTAATTTAAAAATAAATAAATAAATAAAATAATTAAGTTGAAGGTGTTTTCACAACCCTCAAAAGAAAAACTTTGGAATTAAAAACTAATTATAAGAAATGAGAATTTAAAAATAATAAACAATACTTACAGCCAGAATGGGTTCTTCAATAAGTCTTCCTAGATATTTCTTTTTCTGTTGTTCGTTTCCAGAAATCAGAACTGGGGTTTGCTAGACAAATAGACAACAGAGAAATTTAGTCTTATTACTAGAAATAATTATTAATTACCACAAGGCATCTATCTATGTTATTAATGATCTATGTTTGATATACCTATGATAATTGTGAGAGAGCATGTTTTAAAAAACATTTTGAGATAATGCACTCTTTGAAAACTATATTGGAAAAGAAAAGTATAATGCAAAAGATAAAACTTAAACAAGTTTTAATTACTATGATAATTAATAATTATTTAATGATTATTCACTTAATAAATATCACTATACTAGCCTTTAGCTGTTTAATACATATTTCTAATATCAATAAACATAGAGGTTTTACTGAGTGTTCTCATAAAGTTAAATCATAGATGATTAACATGTTAAATCTACATATCTTCATTAATGCAAAAAGTTTTATGAGTGTGTGAATTTACTTGGTCCTAATGACCCTGAATTTAAAAAAAGAGCAATAAAAATCTAGCGCTAATAACTATGTTTGTTAGAAGATATTTTCCTTAATTTTAGGATTCAATTATTAATCTTTGCAATAATAATGGCTAAAATTTAATTCTTTCACCTCTGCTAGCATCTGTTATTAATTTATCGTTTTTAATTAAAATAATATACATTCAATGACCAGTCAAAGAAGTTTTACTTCTATATTATTTTTTTATTCTATATTAAATATTGTATTTAAGACCAACAACCTTGTAATGGATAAGTACATACAATGAACCAACCTAATGATATGAATAAAAGAAGATTCACTTTTTAAATCATTATTAACAAGATCCAAAATAAACAGAAGCCATAAAAGAGAAAGGAATCTTCTAAAATAAGGCCAAAGAGAGCCCGTAGAGGCACAGGATAAGGGTATAGTTTGAAGTAATGGGCTAAACAGTTCCAGTCAAGGCCCAAGAAGAAAATGGGGGTGTTTTAGGATGGCTATACTAATGCCGGAGTCTGACACTCTGATACCCACAGCTTGTGTAAGCAGGTTAGTGCATAAAGGCATTCCACCTCCTCCTTAAGAAAAAAAGGTCCGTATCCTGCAAAATAATTTACAGAATCAGCCCCCCAGGTGAGTTCGAACCCAAAGCACACACTTTGGTGGGCATTACCTTAACCAAGTGAGCTGTTACCCTCAGCTGTTAAGTTTTTAAGATAAAAAGGATTTAACTTGGAATTATCTCATCATAAAACTGAATAAGAATATTTAAGTAAAAGATAAAAACCAAGTGACGTTTTAAATAATTACCATTAGTTGAGAATTTAAAATCACAATCAATTGACTTTCATTCGGAGGGCGAATTCAGTCTAATGTGAGAATAATTATCAAAGAGTAACCAAGGCTAAGCTTACCCCAAGTCCAGTAGCTTCCATAGCAGTTGAAATGCCAGTGCAGGCATAGGCCAATTCTTCAGCGATAAGACAGCCATCAAACACTCCAAGACCCAAACCACCTTTAACATCATCAATACATTACTTTTACCATGCCAATTAGTGACACATAGTCAAAAATCTTCTGGAGTAATTAACAAACAGTAGCAATGCTGTCACATCATAAGCAAACCCCTTGACATTAATCCCTAGAATATTAAAACTTTTGGATTCACTTGATTCTTTATCCATTCTTCATGTTTTTAGGATCCCTAGGCAAAAACGAAGACCCTTATACTTTCCTGTGCTTATCTTCAGAAACCTAACACAAAAATTTTAAACTTTGCACTTATGTTATGTGTAATTTCTATATCAAAAGCCTTGACAGCTTATCAATACGACCATTTGTTATAATCCAGTTTTTCAATTATGACTTATTGTTCGGAAAGCAGAGGACTGTATAGTATGATAGAATGATAGAAAACTGTGTGCGGTAGTGAATGAAAAGATTTGTATTTGAAATAAAACATAGAGAAAAACAATGTAATGATAGGTACAAACGTATGATTGGTGTGAAAGGTTGAGAGGTTACGGACTAACTGTCTATCAGATTCAAGGGAGGGAACCCCCACCACTGAAGGTAAGTTTCCACCCCAGAGCGCAGATAGCAGCACTGGTCAAGAAGTCAAACTCAAACACTTATAATTATTAATACATTATTAATAATCACCTCACCATCTCAATAATAAAAGCAACTCTATTATGAAGAAGTTATTAATTAAGTTAAGTTACCACAGGATTGTGGGATGTGACTGTTCATGAGTCCAAGAGAATGAGCCTTCTTGATGAGTTCCCAGGGAAACTTGCCAGTCCTGTCATGTTCGGCAGCTACTGGAATGATTTCCTCACGAGCAAACTTCCTCGCCAAGTCCTGGAACTCCTTCTGTGTTTCATTCAACTCTGCATCATAAAATCATACAAATAATTATATTAGATTATGTACCAACACTAATGTTTGCAATTTAATTAATCATAAATATTTATTTATACTCTTAGAGGGTTGAACAGGAATTAAACTCAAAGGGAAAACCTGAAGAAATGCCACAGTAAATAAATCCAGGGAGCAAACCTGGTACTCTCCCCCCTCATGCCTCTCGTTCTCATAGTAGAGAACAGTAGGGGATTGGCAACTTGACACATCCACTGGATATGACTTCGAATTTAGTGAAAATCACTAAGAACTAAGATCAAAACTAAAATATTTTGTGAAGTACTGTTTCTTCCCAGAAACACGTGAAGATAATAGATGTTGATTACACAAAGCACGTATGATAAGAAGACTTCTTTGTTTTAATAAAATATTCCCAAAATTTAAGTTACCTACCCAATTCTCTGAATATATATCTTATTAGGCCTAAAAGTGGTAATATTTTTCAGTAAAGCTATTCATGAATTTGCAAGGTAGGTATGTGAATGTAAAAATGAAGTAACAAATAAATTCTTTCAAATAGGAAAAACACAACATTTAAGAATGACTGTACTGCACATTTAAGTGCTAACTATTTTTAAAGACACGATCTGGACAGGATCGTCTGTTTTTCGAATAATCTATTTTCGAGATGAGAAGCCCAAGGAATGAATATCCAAAAAGTTATTTCTAAAGGGACCTGAAAAACTGTAATCAGCAGCAATATAGATAGCTGCCAAGATTACCAAATCATACATTCATATAAATTCATTTACCTCCTGGTAAAACTGCCTAACCTGCAGAGAACCCTTAAGGATTCCCACCGGAATTTAATTTTAACGGAAAAAAATATTTTTCTTATAATAACTATTTACTTTCTTTAAATAGCCAGTTATGCTTTAAAATACCATAAACACTTAAGGCTACTTATGTGAAATGGCATATACATCCAGTGTGGAAAGACAATTATAAGGTTTATACAGCTGTTAGAGTAAAATCTTAACCCTACGTATGTATAATTCATTACATATTATATAGGTGAATAAGCTCAGGTATAAGTGGATATTGGGCTGTTGTCCACGCATTATTATTATTATTATTTATCAAGAGTAAACAAAACCGCAACAAGTTAATAAACTAAGAAGTGAGTCAAAAATAAAAAAATAAATTAAATTAAATTATGGATTCACAATGATAATAAATTTCAATAGTTTTTAATTGAGAAATACACAGAAGAAAGAGAAAGTAAAGTAAAAAAGAATTAAAAAAAAAAAAAATAAAAAATAATAATAATTTTATGTAATCAATCAGCTTATCTTATCTCAACCATTAACAGTAGAATCAACAAAGAATAGATAGTGCAGCTAAAATTAATTACAGGTTAAGAAGTTTTTATTTTATTCCACAGCCAAACATTTATAGTTAATAATGACTTTATTGAAACGAAAAGTATTTATTTGAGAAATAAATTTAATTTAAAAGAAAATATAATAGAGAACTACCAGCTCAGCCCCATACTTGCTTCACCCCTAAAACCTCCAAAGGTGGCCGCAGCGCGGCTGTTCTCTACTATGGATTCATTTGTTTAGTCTTTGACAATTGATGAATGTATCTCGTCAATAAATTTACTTACTTTAATTCGATTCACATTCAATTTTTAATATTTGACTCATCTTGGATTGCAGTTTAAACAGATAATATAAGAATACTAACAGTCTTCAGTGATTTTTTTAAAGTCAAATAACTTTGAATGCAATCAAGCAGAAAAACTCTCCACTTTTGGGTCAAATCTTTCTGTTTCCAATAAAATATGTAAAACAAAATAATGTGTCAGGTAAATTAGAAGATCTCCCCAAAAGGCAGTGAAAAGTAAATAACGTAAAATTATCTTTCACAATCTCGGCTATTAACTTATCTCTATCCTTTTTAAATGCACAGTTAAATAAAATTTTCTCTTTTTACTCATATTTTGACAAAAATAATTTAAATAAAAAATCATAAATTATAAATTAGTATTTTTTGTTCATTTAAGTAATATCTAATTTGGATGACTGCTCACACTTGTTGGTTGTATTTGATTAACAAATGTAGAGCATAAACTTTCATGTATGACTTATATAATTGAATATGTCTGCCCTATTTCTACTTAAATTTATTCAGTAGATTTAGCTCTGAACACATCAGACAACTGGTGAGCATGCATTTACAAAAAAACAAATGTTGGACTCAATCTTAATCAAAATCTCACTATGGAATTTTAATGCTATCGCAATACTTTCTCTATGTGTATGAAAATAATCTATATAACATTATTGGGGTATTGTAGTGTTTCTGTAATGTGATGTTATAGCATTGTTTACAGCCAAGCTCTAAGTTAATTCAAAGCAATTAATTTTTAATGTAAAAAAAAAAAAAAAATTAAAAGGGCACCCTAACTGGAACAAAAATAAATCTTGGACCTTACCTCAATGTACACAATCGGCAGCCATAACTACTTCTAAATTTTTCAAAAATAACAAGACTATTTCAAGAAAATGTACAAATTTATTTTTTTCTTATTAAGCCAAGAACCATAAAGTAAGTACTATTTTAAAGGGCATAAAATTGCCTTTACCCCATAGCTCTATTTAACCAGGTGTTACAAGCTGAAATCAATACTAGTATTTTCATTAGCTTTAATTTGAAAAGCATTTGCGATACTTAACATAAGCATTACATAGCATTGCTAAAAATAAATGCAAAAATATAAAAAAAGAAGTCATTAAAGACATAGCAAATGTTCTTTGAAAACCCAATATAAGGGTAGAAAAATGTGTTTTTCAATGTTTTTTTGTGACTTTTGTCCAAAACATATTTTTCGAAACGACAATATGTAAGGCTATATACATACTTAAAAACAAAAAAATATTAAAGTTAACCTTTAAATAATTAACACGTGAGTATTTTTTTTTTTTTTTTTTTTTTTTTTTTTTTTTTTTTTTTTAATATACATGAATAAACTTTACTTTTATGTAAGAAGACTTTGTAAATGCTCATTACTTTGTCATTATTATTTGATAAGGACTTTATTTTTTTCTTTAAAAAAAAATTATTTACTAACTATTTGTATGAGCTTATCTTGTTTTTATCTCTACTTAAAGCAATTTTAGAGGTTTAAAGTTTTATTATTTTTTTATATCTAATAAATGTTTTATCAGTTTTTTTTTACTGTATTGCATATTACATTATTCGTTATAGCTTATTCAGTCCAGTAAAAATAAAATTAATTTCTTTGCAAAATCTAAATTTTTTATTATCATAAGTTTGGATCCTTGAAGAAGAAAACTAGGGTTGTTTCATGTTAGATGGCAACGTTTCGGGTACTCGAGCCTAAAAATTATATTCATTTATTTAAACATGACATACACACAAATAATTCATTAATTGATCAAATTATGAAAAAAACTAGTAATTACCTATATCAAGCAGTAATTACCTATATCAAATCAAGTAATTACCTTTATCCTTAGGATATAGGTAATTACTAGTTTTTCTTTTCCATTATTTCATCAATTAATGAATTTGTATGTATGTCATGTTTAAATAAATGAATATAATTAATATAATTAATTATGAATATAATTTTTAGGCTTGAAAATGGTTCGAGTAGCCGAAACGTTGCCATCTAACATGAAACAGCCCTAGTTTTCTTCTTCTTCCTACCCTTCAAGGATCCAAAATAATGATTATAATCATTTTACAGGGTACACTTAGCTTTCATATACATTTTTTAGATATGTTGCAAGGACCAATGCACTAGTTAAGTTTACAGAATGAAAACCCTGTTACATTGAAAAAAGTAGAAATGTTCAGACTATTTTCTATTTTCTAATTTTGCTTAATATCTCTGTTCCTATACATTGCCTAGCAAAAGTATTTATAATCAATATTGTTGAAGATAACATTTTCTACAACTTTTGTATTATTACTTTTTCTTTGATACTTTCTTCTCTTGTTTAGGTATGATGACATTTAGATATGATTAAATAGATTTAACCAACAAATTAAGTAAGTTTACACAAATATAATTTAAATCAAATTATAATTATTTTCAACAATGGGAAAGACATTGACTGGGACTCGAACCATGGGCCTCTAAATTTCCCGTTTAGAGCTCTAACCAACTGAGCTACACTGAAGAATACTTTTCTCTGTCAATATAATTTACAAATATAATTGTTATGAGTATCAACTATTTTCAGTAATAATTTTATGTAGACAGAAAAAGAGACAGGTGTAATGAGTACAAAAGATAGTGAGGGGTTATTTCAGGGGTGCCCATCCCCCCCAAGGCCTATGGCGCAATTCCCCCCCCCCCAGAGCCAAAATTTTCCGGGGGCCCTCTCCCGGAAAATTTTGAAAAAATATGACCTCTCACAACAGTGGTTTTATGCATTTCTGGGGTGAAATTGAATATGAGGTGAATGTAAAAATGTGTATTAAAAAAAAGGCTTTTTTTTTTACTCTCTTGGGTCTGGGGGGAGGGGACGTGCCCCCCTGGATACGCCACTGATGCTCATTCATGTCTTAATAACATTTATAACAAGTCACCAATCAGAGATTATGTAAAATTGTCATCAAAAGTTGCTTCCGATCTTAACCCGGCCCTTTAGATCAATTTCAGTTTTAGTGCATTGCCCTGAAATTTATAATAAATTTGTCTTCGATTTATAAATTAAAAATAAATATAGTGGTATAACAGATACAAACACCGTGGCCAGGCGGCGGGAGAAGAAAGGCTGATCAACAACAGCAATAAAGCTTCTTCCAAGGAAATTATACTAAAAAAAACTTTATCTTAGTAGTTCATTAGTGTCTAGTTCATTCTTACTGTATTATAAACAATAATACAGTAATAGATAAATATCAATTTATCATTATGAACTTACCGTACATACATCAATTAATGTAAATTGAAACTTTATAAAATAAATTGTATTTATATGTGGATTTAAAAAAATCCCCCCCAAATTTTTTAAAATCCAACCCCCCCAATTTGTTTTTAATGGTGCACTGAGCGCCATGAATCCCCCCTTTGGGCCCCCTGACTTCCCAAGTGATTTTTTAATAATTCCGGTGTAAAAAGTTAAGGGGTTTTTATATATACATCCCCCCCCCGTATCTATACCACTGGAGTTTAGCGATATAATTATTTTAAGTTTCTTGATAATAGTTCGATTAAGCTATTTATTTATATATAGTATATTGTTTATTTGTTAACTAGGTAAGATAGAAGTTTCATAGAATAAACAAACGTGTTACTCCTATTAATGAACACATCCCCCCCCCAAAAAAAAAATTTCAACGGCACACTGTGCGCCGTTATACCCCCCTCGTGAGCACCCCTGGTTATTTTAAAACTAGTGTTTTTTATTAGTGTGTAATAATTATACTACCCAATTTTTACTTTCTTATATAAAGAGAAAGTATTGTGATGGCGCAAAAATTCGATTTTGAGATTTTGATGGATTCACAAGTTTTGAGGTCCCCTGAGTCTAAAAAAGTGGTTTTTAAAAAATGTCTGTCTGTCGTCTGTGCAGACGCCTGGAACCTTTTTTAAAATTTTTAAGTGTAATAATAAATACTACCCATTTTTTACTTTCTTATATAAAGAGAAAGTATTGTGATGGCGCAAAAATTCGATTTTGAGATTTTGATGGATTTACAAGTATGAGGTCCCCTGAGTCTAAAAAAGTGGTTTTTTAAAAAATGTCTGTCTGTCGTCTGTGCAGACGCCTGGAGCCTAAACTACTGGGCCGATTTTGACGAAATTTGGATACATGTTCAGAAAAATCATACCCTGAGGTGAAATCGAGAAATGAATTTTAGCTCCAAATTTGGGGGCGCAACCCCCCCAAAAACTCTAAAAATACGTGAAAAAAATTATTTCTTGAAAACGGTTCCGACGATTTTGATTAAAAAATTCTAAAATGTTGTCAATTTAAATACGAATCTAACGATATAATCCGTTTTCCCGGGCAAAATCTAGTTCCTGAGAAAATAGCATAAAATGCGGATGGAGAGAGCCTGGGTTTGATTCCCCGCCCGGGAGAAGTTATTTTTATGATAATTTTTGATGAAATATTTAATAATAATTAAATGAATATACAAAAACTATATGAGAAAGTTTGTCTGAGTGGTCTCGGACCGATTTTTTAAAATATAATTTAATTTGATGGAGGACATTAGTGATTTTAAAACACATTAATTAGAAATGAGAAGATCATTTTGCCACTTTAATTTACTATTAAGATAAATGTAGACAACATATATGTATTAATTACCATTTACACTGTTAGACTAGTAATTCATACATATTTATATATAAAAAAAGGTTTTTTTTTTTTACATTTTCTCCATCCATTTGAATATATGTATTAAATTATAGATAAGCATGTCATTTTCAGATTATTTTTCTAAAAAAATTATAAAAAAAAAAACATAAAAAACAAAAACTAACAAATCATAATTATCACCAAATCAGAGTAAACAAGCAAGGAGACACTGTTGTGAATTATTTGAGTTTAATTATTTTTATTTTATTTAAGAAAGTATAATATACAGTAAAACCACTGTTAAAGAAAAAATAAATGAATAAATAATTCAGCAGGCTTTCAGCTCAGACAGAGTGTTTTACTTAGAAAAAACACTCTGTTCTTAGCACAAGTTTCCATCTTTGCAGGTTTCCAGCTTACACAGATTTTACTGTATTTATTTATTTTTACATTCAGGCAAGATGGTAAGTAATAATTCAAACACTGCTCTCCCACTCAATGCTAACAAAATAGTCTGCATGAGACTGTATATCTCAATGTAACATCAGCCCGTTCATTTTAAATAGAATCGAAGAGGCGGCCGTCCATAATTTGTGGCTGGATTTGAGAATCTCAAACGTGTCACTTACCAGAATAGCAGTCTGAACAGTGGTTTCACTCGCCTCTTTGTTTCGTTTGAATGTTTCAAGTGTGAATGCCTAACAGTACAAAAAATGGATCTATTTTTGCACAATCAACAAACATTCACTTTACAGTTTCACCAAATAAAAATCATTAAACACTAACTTATAATTATTATTATCATGAAAAAGAAGAGAAATAAATCAGATTTTCATTTAACTTGATTACCCAAGATATCTATCTATTCATATAAACTATTTTTACACTTATAATTATACAATTTACTAAGATTATGAAATTAAAAACCAAATTATTTTATATTTTTAAAAATAAAAATTGTAACGCTGGTAATAATAACTTAATCTTAATTCTCATGAAAACGATGATAAAATTACTTAAATGCTTTTTAAATTGCTCTGACCTAAGATATAATTTATTTGAATTATTATTTATTTTTTATTTCCATCAGAATTCCCAAATGAGCATTTGTCACAAGTTGAGGTAATGATGATTAGATTAAACAAAGATATTAGAATATTATGTGAATGCAATACATTATCTTTCAGAAGAGATTATCTTTCAGAAAGGTGATTGACCCTTGGGTGATATCTTACAAGAGTAGTTGCCCATAGTTGTCACCTCCCCCTATTATCATACATTAATTTATCAATTTATTTTAGCGTGAGAAACTTAGCAGTATGTTTCTTAATCAATTTATTTAATAATTATGGACATTTGATAGCTAAGGCCAATCATGTTTATTTTTTTACAACATTATAATTTATTTTATTCTTGATAATATCCTCAATATAAATCCTACTTAATAATTTCTTCCTCATACATATTTTCTTTCATTTTGCTTCTTCTTAAAAATACAAGGGTGCAATAAGTTAATAGAGATTTTTTTCTGAACATTTTTACAATGATATCTTTAAAAGGCCAAGATAACAGTTCTTTCTATGCCATCATTGCATGATAAAAGTAAATCTAAGCGGATATAGTAGCACAGTAAATCTAGATCTTCTAGAGGAGACCATGTCACTTCAAGTCCATTACAGGGATCAGGAGACGATGTCACTTCAATTCCTTTACAGGTCATTTGCAACAGGATTTGCTATAGTGGTCTCCTCCGGAAAATTGTGATTTATAAAACTCAATCATAGGAGTCCAACCCAATATGATGATTGCACAGTGTTGATTTTGTACACCTTATGTATATATATTTTTATATTAATGGTCCTTATGATAAATAGAGAAGAAGAATTATGATTTTTGATACTTACGGAAACTGTAGCCGTTAGGGTGTGCGTCCGTAGCTGTGGACATGCTCTTTATGGCCTGAGTAATGCATGACCTGCTGGTCGTGTTCAACAGCTAAAACAAATAATGTAAGGGATGCATTAGATGAGTGTTTGATGGAAAATAGTTGCATCAATGTATATTGGAACAAATGATAGGTGAGTTATAGAAAAAGAGTGGTTCTGTTCTTCCGAAGGATCGGAGTCGGTTATAAACCCTTTTATTAATGGTTTGTTATGAGTATTTTGCCCACAATAGTTTATAGCTTACATAATATACCGTAAAATCTCGCGTATAATACGCACCCGTGTATAATACGCAGGCAACATTTTGAGCTATAATTTGGGGAAAATTAAATATTCGCGTATAATACGCACCACACTTTTCCGTCAAATTTTAGAAAAAAAATCTGTTCTAATACGTACCTAGAATGATATATTTTGCACTTTTTACAGGTAATTGCCAATATTTATTACGTAATATTTTTACTTGCGAGGTCAGATGGCTAATAAGGTGTCTATTTTATAAGAAAAACTTCTAATAAAATAGATAAATTCGAAGAAGGGCCGCCTTTGAAGTCAGTCGTTTGTAATCAAGCCGGTGTTATCACATGGTGTAATCACGGCAGTACCGGTTTTTGAGATAAACAAAAAAATTATCTTTTTCTACTTTTATCAATGACTTTGATCAACTATCGAAATAAAATAACATAACTATGATGATAATAAGTCTTTCTGTCTAAAAAAAAAAAAAAAAAAAGAATGAAAATAAGTATGATGGTATAACCAAAATATATACGATGAGATACATGAAATCAGTTTTTGTTAAAAAAAAGTATGTTTACGTTATGTTTTTTATTATTTTCAATTGAGGTATAATTTAAGTTGTAAGCGAAGTATTTTTTTTCACTCGTGTATAATACGCACCCCTATTTTGGAAGGAAAAAAGAGGTAAAAAAAGTGCGTGTTATACGCGAGATTTTACGGTATATTTCATTATAACTGGTGACCCTTAGCTCCAATAAGTCTGTTATAATGAGGTTCTACTGTATTATTATTATTTAAATACAGCTCTATGACTACGAGAATTATTAAATTAATTTATTTAATAATTATTATTAACATTAACCTTGACTCAGGACACAATGTAAACTCAACTATATTAGTACATAGCAAAATTGTGTCAGTATCAAGAACACATACTGCTGCAGCCAACTATGCACATATCATATATTTACTTATTATTAATGTATTGCAAAAAGTCTGCAATAAATAATAATTTACAATGTTATTAATGATGGCCAAATAAAATGGTTTAAATTTTTGCTATTGCATTCCTGGTAATTCTCTGACCAAACTTTTTACTTTTGGTCCATTTTTTCCCCCTTTTTTTTTAGAAGAGTGGTGTTCCTTTGTCCAATAGTTATTATAAGAAAAACTTCTAATAAAATAGATAAATTCGAAGAAGGGCCGCCTTTGAAGTCAGTCGTTTGTAATCAAGCCGGTGTTATCACATGGTGTAATCACCAGTGTAATCTCACGGCGGTACCGGTTTTTGAGATAAACAAAAAAATGATCTTCTATCTACTTTTATCAATGACTTTGATCAACTAGCGAAATAAAATAACATAA